>OU898285.1:79649004-79877532 GCA_918026665.1 Diabrotica balteata | reverse complement strand
TGCACGTCACGATTTATACAAAGTGACGTCACTTGTATTTAAAATTTCCAGAACATCAACCTTCATTTCAGTATTCAAATTTTACTAACACCAGCTAATAATACGGAACTGCTCGATCTTTCATAGGCGTCAGCACGGTGTAATAATCAGAAAAATGTAATCATCATTATATTGGAAATTTTTAGAATTATATTGATTAAATAACCAAAAACATTTGTTATTATTAATAATGTAAATTTTATGAAATAAATCTTTAAGTCTAATATTCCACAAAATAATAATTTTAGACAATTGTACGCAATTAATACGGAAATACTTCAAATTTTATTGACAGTTGAGCGTCAGTCAGCATGTGGCAAAAGTGTATAAAGTGTTGCCGCTTTTTAGGGTAGGAATATTGTTTATGTTTTGATTTATGATGAAAGAAAATATGTTTGTCGTCAGGTTTTTGTTAGAATCCATGGTATAAGCGAAAAAGAGTTCGCGTTGTTTTAGACAAGCAGACCACCACAGGAAACTGTGCTGGGTGAAAACAGAGGAAAGCTAAGTCCAGGAAATAAAATGGTTGGACAGTTGGTCAAAGATCACATTGATTCACTTGTTACTGTTTCCAGTCACTTAAAGCAGAGCCAAAAGTCCTTTTCGAAAATATATGCCACCGGGTTCGTCAATTATTGGAGCATATGGAGCTTATATGGAATGGCTAAGAACACACATCCTGTGATAGAGTCCTACTATCGAAATATCTTTGTCAACGAATTCAATATAGGTGTTCAGCTTTCTTCTGTTTAATGATTGTAATTACCTGCTCTAAGATTAAAGTTAAACTTAAATGGTTAAAGACCAGCAAACCCGAATTCCCCCAGAATTCTGAATGGTTATTGAACTGAAGGTTCATTTAGCAGCAGAAAGCTTCTCAGAATATGATGAAAAGTACGAAAGCAGCCGGGATGAAAATATTGAAGTTTTTATGTATTGTTTTACAAACAAGCATTACCCACGCCTAAACTTACCTGCAACATTACAATACTACAAAAAAAATGTGGACTTACAACTTAGGAATCCACTACTTAAGCACGTGTTTTTAATGTCAAGGGCATTCGATGATGGGATGTGTGATCGAGATTTTGGCTCAATTAAATTAAAGATCAAGGACTGTGAGGTATTTTCTAAAGAACACTATATCCATTTCATTACACACAACTTAAAAAAAGAACAAATTCTAAGTTGCTAATGTCACGAGCAAAATGGTTAAGGATTTAAGTATTCTTCAAGCAGCTAACTACATCTCAAATTTTGGGAACTAACTTCAAGGATGGCAGAATATTCGAATTTTTCCAATGATTTTAAGATGGGCTTTAAAATTCAAATCGCATATAACACGGATATTCCTACAAATGTCCATACTCACAAAGGGACGAAAGAAACTTCACGATGTAATAAATTTTAACTTAGATAGTATAGAACTTGCTCTCAAATACCAGAGTGCTCTCAAGCTTACAGAAGAAACATAAAAAGGACTTACAAGAACTTCTTGATTATGTATTAGTGGAGGAATTAGTACAATTGAAGTCGAAGAAACTGCAGACGATGATGAAAATCAAATTGAGTTTAATTTGTTCAATTTAAAGCAATATTTGTGAATTTTTTTAAATTATTTTAATGCTATTACCTTCCACATGCTTTATTAACAAAACTATGTGTTTATTTTTGTAGAATAAAAATACATTAAACCCCTTTTCTTTTCATTTTATAAAAATCTTGCAAAATCTTCTTTTAATAACGGTATAGTTTTATAGAGTAAGCCACAATTATTGGTTGTAATGATAATTACATTAAAAAAAAAACTTTTTCTTACTTAAAAAATATGTAATTATCATAATAGCCAATTGTGGCTAAATTCCATAAAACTATACCTTTATCAAACATGCCACAAATAAATAGCTTAGGATTTTATCCTCTTTGAAGTTTTCGTTTTATTAATAAAATAAAACTTGTTCGCCCTTACATGTTTTTAAACTTTATATACTCAGTTTTCCAGAAACGTGGGGTGTAAGGGGTCGAACCAACATCAATAACATCATGACCCAAATGTCAACCTCACCTGCTCGAGCGGTAACAAATGGTTACACGGTGCACCCTGCTAAATAACCAACGAGGCTCTGACGACCGAGTATAGGCGGTTAGACCTTTAGTACCATAATCATGAAGAAATGTCATGGTCCCATTCCAGGAATCCCTGAGACAGTCTGATGGCTACCCCGAGAATGGCAGCCCCGGCATCAGAATGCGGCGCGAGAGGCAATCACCTATCCGCCTCATATTACTAGATTTTCGAAACTTCTACAGGGAACAACAGGACGGATCCTTGATAACGACCTTTGCTTACGTAAACGGACAAGTATCGGATATTGGACATAAAAAATATTAATGCAAGCATCACGCCTTGCCCAAATTTGTAGAGAGTTGAAAGCATATAAAGTCGATATACTAGGTCTCAGTGAGACACGGTGGAATGGGACGGGAGAGCACGTCAACATGGAAGGCGACCTGCTGATTTACTCTGGTTAAAACAGATGGCGGAAGACATGAAAATGGAGTAGGAATTCTTTTATTTAGTAAAGTCACAAAAAATTCTCTTGTGGAATGGAAACCTGTTTCAGAGCGAATAATCACTGCAAGAATTAGGACCAAATTAAGACTGGTAACACTGATTCAGTGCTATGCACAACAGAACAAGCAACAGAACAAGAAAAAGAGGATTTCTACGAATGCCTTGAAGCAACATTAGAACAAATTAAAAGATCCGATATAAAAATAATGTATGGGGAGACTTCAATGCCAAGGTTGGCACTGACAACACCAACTAGGACACGTTATCGGAAAGCATGGCACTGGCCAGAGAAACAACAACGGCGAACGCTTCATTGAATTATGTGGTAACCATGACCTAATCATTGGAGGGACTTGTTCCACACAAAACAATCCACAAGGTATCATGGAAATCGCCAGATAAACCGCACCTACAATCAAATCGACCACGTTGCAATCAGTAAGCAATGGAGAACATCTCTCTCTTAGATGTCAGATCATGGAGAGGCGCAGATGCGGCCTGTGATCACTACCTGATTGATGGCCGAAATTAGATTCAAAATAGCTAGGAATAGGATAGAACTGAACAAACCTATTCGAAAAAAGTTCAACATTGATGAAAACTACAAAATAACGAGACGAAAGTAGAATTCGCACGACAGCTGAGATCCAAAATCGACGAAAGACAAGACAAAAATTGGGAAACGATTAGCAAAGCCCTTGTGGAAACAAGTGAAAACGTGCTGGGCCTAAAGAAAGACGTAAAGAAAGAGTGGATTACGAGAGAAACGTGGAACAAAATAGAACGTCGCAAACACCATTAATCTAGAATTACTAAATTCCAAGACAGCAGCAGAGAAGAACCGACTTAGAGAAAGTTATAGAGAAGCGAAACAAGCTGTCAAGAAGGCAGCAAAGAAAGACAAAAGAAAGTGGGCAGAAAATCTTGCCGAAAGAAGGCGGAGTCGCCGATGAACATCAAAAACATGAGACAATTTTTTAATATCACTAAACAACTAGCAATAAAAGATATACTACCCACCAACCAATTGTAAAAAGTGCTACAGTGAAGATTTTACAACGCCACAGGAACAAGTCAAAAGATGGTATTAAATATTTTAGCGAATCTCTAAGTGCAGTCCAACACCACCAGAAGACGCAGAAAACCTAATACCCAATATCCAACTGAGGAATTAATCACAACGAACCAACAACGCAAGAAATAGAAATGGCCATAGAAAAACTGAAAGCACACAAAGCAGCCGGCCCTGACAATATTCCACCAGAGTTGTTAAAAGCTTGCCCAGGTACAGTGGGCAGAGCTAATCCAACCACTCTTGAAAAGGGCTTGGAGAGAGGAAAAGTCCCCAAAGAATGGATAACGGGATTAATAATAAAGATTACAAAAAAGGGTGACAAAAGATATTGCGAAAAACTGGAGAGGAATCACACTTCTGAATACTATAAATAAATTAACAGCAATAATTATAAACAACCGACTAACAAACAGTGTAGAACCAATGTTGAGGAAGGAACAAGCCGGTTTCAGACCAAACATCATGCGTGGACAAATTAACACACTAAGAATAATTGTAGAAACAGTCACAGGAATTCAACTCTCCTCTCTTTGTGTGCTTTGTGGACTTCAAGAGAGCTTTTGACACGCTCACACATACGGCCATTATGGAAAGCACTGCAGGAAATAGGAATACCAGAAAAAATAGTAAATCTCATCAAAGAACTCTACAGTGACACAGAAAGCAAATCCTACACAACGGCATAAAATCTGACACCAATAGCTATGCTAAACGGAGTAAAGCAGGGCTGTGTTTTATCCCCCATTACTATTATACATTGTACTGGATCCGTACTAACAAAGGTAAACTCTAATGAGGAATTTACTGGGGATTAAACAAACAGACTGGAAGACTAGATTACGCTGATGATTATATGCCTCCTAGCACATACAAAACAGGACATGCAACTCCAAGTAAACAAAGTACAAGAAGAATCAGAGAAGGTTGGTCTAGAAATAAACATCAACAAAACCAAAGAAATGCGATTTGGTACCAGAAACAACCAACCATAATATCTGGGCTGCATAATTGACTGTAATGGGGGTACAGAGCGTGATGTAATGAAAGAATAAATAAGGCTCGCAACGCCTACAACATGCTTAACAACATATGGAAATCCAGGATTTACCCAACTAAAACGAAAATTAAAAATCTTCAACACAAATGTAAAAGCTGTATTACTGTATGGCTGCGATACGTGGAAGATATCAGCACCCATAGTACACCAATTACAAGTTTTCATCAATAGAGCGTTACGTAAAAATCCTTCGTATATTTTGGCCTAACCGAATCTCCAATGAAATTTATGGAACACAAAGCAACCAAGAAAATGTCATAAAGCAAAATAAGGCGAAGAAATTGGAGATGGCTTGGCCACACACTCGTAGACCGCCAAATGACATTGCCAGGACAGCGCTGGGATTGGAATCCCCAAGGCCGACGGAAAGTAGGCAGACCTAAGGGAACTTGGAGAAGGGACAGTACTGGACGAAGGGAGAAAAAATGGGAAAATCTCCTGCTTGAAATCAAAGCACTAGCCAGAAATAGAGTTCGCTGAGACACTTTGTGGAAGCCCTATGTTCCTCTTAGGAATCTTGGGACTGTATATATTCCAGAAACGTGTTTTTGCAATTCGCCTTTATGCTTCCAAGCTCCTGACAAATATAGGATACGGTTTTAGAGATCGCCTAGTAAGCAAAAAAGAAACCTAGGTGTAATTAAGTAAAAAATGTAAAAAATATTTTATGCATGGTATAATCACCATAGATGAGTGGTACTTTGGCTCCAAAAACAATCAAATGAAGACGTTAAGGAGTGGTGTGAACACGTTACTATGACTCCGAGTGAGCTAGGGAGCAGATATCAACAAAAAAGTGTTGTTTCACAGCAAAATTTAATTCCAATTGGTTTTTTAAAACATTAATAAGAAAATGTTGACTCACAACAAAATTAATTCAAATTGAGAAAACAATAACAAGAAAATGTTGACTCACAACAAAATTAATTCAAATTGATTTAACAATACCATCTTATTAGTACTGTATAATTAATTAATAATTAAATGTATTCTAAACAAAAGTCTCTGTTATAAATGTTCTACTAAAAATCTCTTTAAAAAGCTAAATGTGGTAAGAAAAAAACTAGCTCTCAGTTCAGGACTTGTGGCTAAATTCGATACTGTACATTTTGACTGATACTTTACTAAAACTAAGATAAGTAACTTAATTGTGTTAATGTTTATGTTTGTGCCGATGCTTCCGTCCAGTAGATACGTCTGGAGAATGATAGCGACTGGATCTGGAGGATCCAGGACTTGCGTGTCGACTTCGTGAAGGGGACGATGACTTTCTATGTTTACTAGTATCTCTATATCTTTTGGGAGAATATTTATCAAGCGAACTGGGCGACGCTGAATCTCTGTTCTTTCTGGAGGGACCGGGACGGGGGAAGAGTGTTTCTTTATCCTTGGAGGGCTGGGGGTTTGTAAACTTCTTTTTTTACGGGAAGGTGAACGACTTTTTGACCTAGAAATTATTTATATAAATATCGTATTTTAAATTAAGGTTACTCTACGGTTGTACTTCTCAAGCAGTGCTATTGTACATTTGACAACATTGCATATAGACCGGTTTAACAGTTTATTTCTATGGTATGTTTTATTAAGACAATTTTTTTTCCTGGAAGGAATGGCACGAGATTTCCTATCACGTTTATCGTTTATCACTATCAGTGGAAATAGTGGATTTTGTTTCAGGACATAAATATGTTTCTAAAATATTTTTTTGCGAAGTTCTACATATGTTTCTGAAACTGCCGCTACAACACAGTGTTTGAACATTCTCACATGAATTTATTTCAGAAAATCCAAACTTTTAAAATCTCGGATCTAAAAATTTACTTTTTTCTACATTTCCAAGCGCTCAGTTAATCCAGGCAGAAAAGTTCTTAGAACTTCGTTAATCGGTTGGGAAAATCTATAATAATTTATCAAACCATTAGACATGGGAATTACTAATGATCCAGTTTAGTACAAATCTTCACTAATGATTTTTATAGCATTTTCGAATACATATTTTATTTTATTTAATTTTGTGGAAATTCATTAGGACATTGATTATTATTTTGATGTTTGTTTTTGTCAGAAAGTCACTCATTTCTGTTTAATATATTTTTGTGTTGTTGATACTAGCTCTCGAATATTATTATGGTTACGTACAAGTGACGCCAAATATGAATATTTAAATTTTTTGAATTTATTCAGGAAATCCAATATTAGATAATTATAGTATTAATTATCGTTAGACAGAATGTAATTATAGATATTGCTTAGTTTATCATATCAGTTTTTTTATTAAGCATTGATATTTATTTATGCATACCATTTCTAACAATTCTCTTTTACTTAATTGGTTTTCATGTCTTAATATCTTAGTTTCATTGAAATTAAATGAATGATTTTTATTAATTGCATGATCTATTAATGCACACGTACTTTTATTATTTCTAAGGTCACTTTTATGTTATGTTATTCTGCTATTAGATTTCTAGATGTGTGTCCGATGTATGATATCCGATATATGACTTACCACAATTTTTGCATGGTATTTTATAGACTACATTTGAGCTTTCCATAATGCTAATAGGTGATTTAGTTTTTGTATACAATGATGCTAATGTTTTAATATTTTTAGTTGCAATTTTAATATGAGAATAGTTAACAAAGACTTTAGTTAGTTTGGGTGTTAATGTTCGTATGTAAGGTAGTGATGTGAAAGTAAATTGAGATTGCACGATTTGTTGATTTGGTTCTCTTGTTTGATTCACTATTATCTAAATTATATGACCTTGTAAAATATCATTCAAAAATTTTGCTAACTTAGTGTTTGTGTGAACTAATTGATGATACAATTGGTCTCATTGTTAAGTTAGGTTTATGTATTTTGGTTGTGTATAAAAGCGTGGTGTAACAGAGTTATATATAGTGAGAGTTGAGGCTTCTTCTTTAGTGATCATTTCTTTATTTTTCAATTCGGTAACTATTTTGTTAGCTTTCTGTTGCAAGGTACTTGTGGGATTGTTTTCTAATTTTTTATAATATTTAGGATCATTTAAAAGTTCACAACTTTTATTAAAGTAGTCATCTTTGTACATTGTAATAATCACATTTCCTTTATCATTTCTCACGATGTATATATCCCAGGGTGTTATTTAATAAATTTTTTACATTCATTATATAAACTATTTAAAAAATGATTATTACTTTTATTTTTGTGTAAATAGTTAGTTATGATGTTTGTGCATTGAGCTCTGACTAAGTTTTTTTATTTTCAGAAAATCTAGTTATTGTACTTTCGATTTAGCCAGTATATTTGAAATTTTAAAAATCTTCAAGTGTTGGTAATAAACAGGATTTTGGACCTAATGCGAGTATGTTTCTTACATTATAAGGGAATTCAATGTTCGTTAAATTTTTAATCAGTATATAGTACCCAAAAAACCCATTTTCAACAGCTGTCCCGACAAGTAACTTACTTCCCTGGACCAATACTTCTACGGAAAATTGGTTTCAAGTATATACATGTATATGCACATACAATTCATATGCTTAGGAAGTCCACTGTTCCAAAAAGTACTTTAAACTACCCAAATTCAATTGGTAAAGACATGTGTCTGCATTTGCCATACCGAAAGATCCTTCCAGAGTGGCTTCTTTCAGAGCCATTCCAAATTAAAAGTTATACGATACTTACTTTGAGATCTTTTAGTCTTACTACGCCTTGACGTTGAACTACTCGAAGAACTTCTGTCAAGCTTTTTACTTTTTTTTGAAGTCCTACGAAATAAATTAAACCATAAATTACACATCTAAATATAAACTTGAAATATACATACAATAGAATATCATCTATTCTAATGAATCTAATCAAATATTTTATAGGTTATTCCACAAATATACGACTGTTTGGGATTATTGCGACAACGAATATTTTACTGTGCAAGTAGAAGTATGAAAGTAAATTGGTCTAATTATTATTCCAATAAAAAGCATCTACTGTTAATATTACATCTGAACTAAAATTATTTCAGTTAATAGATGTTCAAATAGACGCAAAATTTATTGTGAAATTTAATCACAAAATAACAACAATTTTTACGCAAACGCTCATTTTTACGAAAATTGTTTTTTTTCTTCATTTTTTTCATTCTCTCAAAACCTTATGGCAGTGACTTAACCCGTTGTTGCATAATACCATCCCAATATCCCATCATACCATCCAATATGGAAACGGTTTATATAAATCGAATTGCGACATGATAACAGTAGATGTGGAACGTCATAGGGAATTTTATATTGATATATTGTTTTTAATAATATTATTTATATTATTTTATAATAATATTTTTTAATCAAAGAAAAATTGAATCGATTTAGACGAAGATTCTAAAAATCTGACATTTTTTCACTTAAATTGATAAATAAAAAATATTTACAAAAAAAAATATAACTTTTTTATTCTATTTATTTTTTTACTCTAATTTACTATTTTTTTTCAATGGTATTTAATATACATTACTGTTTTTTGAGTACCAAATTTTTTAATACATTTTATTTTATCAAAAATATGATGTATAAAAGTCAAAATAATTCTAAAGTTATTGTTAGGAAATTTCTAAGCACTTGGTTGTACTGTGATGACGTAGAGATGTCATTATAGTTAATTTTTTATATAGAACATGTTCACGAATAGGTATCAAATAAACAAAATTTAAGGCTATACTTACAGTTCCTTATAATAATGTTCATCATCGGAACTGTCTCCACTATTAAGCTTTCGAACGCTTTTTTCATAATCGCGTTTATGCTTTTCACCTTTCGACGACTTTTCGTTTTTCTCCTTCTTTTCCTTTTCCGATTTTCTAAGCAACTTTCTCCTATAATGCTCCACTTGTTGAGGTAACGTCCAGCCACTTTTCAATTGCCTTTGTCCCGATTCTAGTTCGTCCTGATATTGTACAGCTTTTACTTCTATTTCTCTCAACTTCTGTCTCTTTTCTTCCGATAAATCTCTAAATAAAAATAGTTGCAATTTAAAATAGGTTAAGTTAGGTTAAGTTCCATGTAAAATTAACTTACCGATCCTGATACTCAGTATATTCTTGAACTTCATTTATACCGCTCTCCTGACTGTCATCCTGACTATTGTCCAACATATCCCATTTGCTAGTGGTCATGGCTTGCGCCTCAACTTGTTCTGGATCTACAGTTTCCCATTTTGACGTCACAAATCCACTAAAGGCATCCGGTTTTGTTTCTTCTTGAATCTCTTCCCTAAAATAAATTATAACTCATTTAATAAAATTATTACTTTTAGTTGTAGATCAGACAATATTTTTTATAAAGTTGCTGAGTAATTAAAACATCGTAGGTTATTCAAGTTTTTTTTATATTATAAGCGACTTCAATGCAAAAATTGGCGAAGGTCGAAGAAGTTAAACTGAAGGTCCTTATGGTCTTGAACAATCTAACTATTGAGAACAGAGATTATATTAATTCTGTAAAGAAAACATGATCATTAAAAACACCTGGTATAAACTACCCAAGAGACGAATATAAACTTGGAAAGCCGTAAAAAATTTTTGTAACGCCATCCGTTTTCAAGATACAAGATACTTTTTCTTAGTAAAATTTTTTACTAACCCCAATTATTTTTCAGTTTTTTACCTACACTAGAGACATGGTTACCTTTTTTGAAACACTCTGTATATAACGATATAACAAACATCGAGCACAATTTGGTTAGGGATAATTCTCAGCAAAAAAAAAAATTAATAACATTAAAAGAAAATATTTAAAAAAATTACCATCTATATCGAAGTCTTCTCCATCGCTCTCATATAACATCATCGCGGATTTCAAGAGTGTTCCGTCGACAGGATTGTCATCTTCAGAATATTGGGGATCTAGGGGATTGCCATCAATATCTTCAGCCATATCCTTATCAGAAGTTTTGTCTTCCTAAAGTTTTATATAGAATATTTTTACTATTTATCAAATTCTAATTTATATATTATCTAGATTACAATTTAAAAAAATCAAGAAAATAAATATCAAATATACAATACAAACTTATCAATAAAATGCAGATCTGGTTACTGATATTAAAAGAAAAAATAATTTTTTTTTATATCAATCTAGGGTACAACACCTTTCAAGGCTTTTAGCTTTAGAAGTGTAGTACATAGCAGATATTCCAAGACCGAATATTCTCCAAATTAAAAAAAAATTCTCCAGTTTAAAAATCTTTGTGTTAAAAAATTTCGTTATTATTAGTATAGAAAAAGACCATTTAGTTTATACCAGCTACATTTGGCATGGAATAAAAATTACTATTGGCTTTCGTCAAGTATTCCTAGCGCAGTCGTATGCAGCGCATTACTTGCCTACTGTCTCAACTCTCCCCTTTGTAGAATTGTAGTCACGAATCATTTCGGGTTTCATGAAATCCACATCAATTGTATCGTCATGATGCAAACTAAACAAAAGGAGTACGTTTTTATTTCTTTTTGGTATATAGGACACCAAAGTAATATCATCATGAAAAGCAAACATGCTGGATTGAATAGGTTTGCTTATGGGTTTAAAAAATTCATGAGGCAATTCCTTCTTATTTTTGCGATACGTTCCTAAAAACGTAAGTTTGTAATCATGTAAGTTTGTATTATTGGTATGCTTGAAAACCAATTGTCAACAGTTATGTGCCGTTTTGTTCCTCTTAGAGCCTCACATAGTCTCTTTCACCACTTCCGATGGAAAATTACCTACAAGAAAAGGACCTGGTGATTGCCCCAAATATGGCTCTAAATTGCGGGTATAAAAGGTCTTGGAATTCACTAGCGCAAAAGTTTTTAATCGATATTTATTTGGTTTATTGGCTATATACTGTTCCGTCTTTATTCCAAAGTTCGTCTATGTTTACTTATAGTTTTCTTGGGAATGTCTGATATGTTTGTTTGTAGATTCAACAATAATTATCATGATGTCGTTAAAAAAATATTTCCAAATATCATTTGTGTGAATTTAGAACTCGACACGATTTGGTGACCTCGAGTTTAGTGTAGACCTCACCACAGACAGATAAAGTCAATGTAGATTATCAGCTACAAATCCCATTTGAATCGGAAAACTCTTCTGCTTAGTTCTCCAACCTTGGATATTCCATGTTCGTTTGCTACATCGTCTTCGCTTTTTCATTCCGTGTTCCCAGGCTGATTTTTTTCAGTAGTTTTTTCTACAGGTCTAGAGGAACATGCTCTACGTCCCAATTCTCTTCCAAGAGGACCACGATTTTCTGTTGGGATTTATAGGAAAGATTAAAACACTCAAGACAAGTTGAAACAGAATAAAATATGAGGGCCCTTATGATTCGCCAGGTGCATTACATAAGCGTATGAGTATGGATACACTTTGTGTTCCTGCTCAACCTGGGGGGGGGTGCTGACTACAGACTGCATGGCTCGTCCAGCATGTTATAGTATTGATCATAGGGTGCACGCCATTTTTACAATATAGATACCCCACCTCTATGGCCTGACTCTAATCGCTTAGATACAGAATTTAATACGAAAACTTAAAGCGAACTTGAACTTAGGAGAACTTGAATAAGAAAAGACATGAAATTCTTATTATTAATTAATGTTATTTAATAAATAAAATTACTAGGTACTTAATACTACTACTTCCTTAAATATTTATATTTTGTAATTTTTCTTACCTCCTCAGATATACCCAGAAAGATATTGTTTAGTTTGGTCATAAAGTCTTTTGGGTATATTGTGTCATCCCACGCTTTTAAAACTCGCAATACTCTAACCCTAAAACCTTCTGCCTGCAGTCTACCTTCTAAATTATCGTAAGTTTCTTTGATGCACTTGAATATATCTACCAATTTTAACTCAAACGCCTTTCTAAAAAACGATGCCTTTGAGACTTTAACTTGACAGTTATGTAAAATATCTGAAATCAAGTAAAGTCGTGCAATCTTTTTGGTAAGGAGAGTGGTTTTATTGGATAGAGACTCAGCGATGCATTCAGCAACTTCCTCAGCTGCTTCGCTATGCTCGATGCAGAACACCATTGCTTCACCTATTTTATTTCTTTCGTGGGTTAATTGCCGTAATAGGTCTTCTAGCCTATCCCTCTGCCTGAAAAATTAAAAAAGTTAAACTGGAGTAGAAGCAAAATTGAAGTGTGTCAAACTTACGAATTAGAAAGGCTTCCTTTTGAACTTTCTTTAGAATCGTCCTCTTTTATTAACTCCTCTGGCATACCCAATGTGTAACAGTTCATGAGAGGCGGTTTCCATATAGATCCATCTAAAATTACACTCTTCATATCATATATGTGTATTGTAATAATATACGACAGGGAAATGAGCAGAAATACAATGTTTTGTTATAGTCGCTGTAACTAGAGGTAGAAGATTATCTAAACGGCTATGCATCACGCATGCGCAAAGTACAAATTTACCCTTTGACCGTCCTATACGGATCTATCTTCGGAATAACTCCAGTATTAGAGAGAATAATAGGTATCGTTTGAGTACTTTCCATTCTCCATCGTCTCCTTAGTTGTATTTCCAGATCTCTGTATTTGGCGATTTTTTCATTGTATTTAACACGCAGGTTGTTATTGTTAGGTATCACATCTATTAGTGTTGTCTGTCTAGTAAGTTTATTAACCAGCATGAGACCCGGTCTATTATGTGCCACTGGTTGGTCTTTTAAGGTCTGGTGAGGTCCCAGTAAGTTTTATGGTAGTCGTTTTTAAGCATTCTGTCAACATAATATTGATAATAAGGCAGATTATCGTTTTGAAGAAGTTCCAGTTTGCTAGCTAGTCTTGGTGAAAAATGTATTTAATATAACAATTTGAAATAACTATGTTTATTAATTTAAATATGCACAAGCTATTTTAAGGTGTTTATTGCATCTTATGTGGGTATTTTAAAAAATAAAGTATATTTATTTTTGTCATTAAATAAAAAAAAACATTTGGATCATTTCTGCAAAATTGTGTTTTTTGTGGTACAAAGCAAATTTTATTATTTGCAGATATGATCCAAAGTGGTGTTTGTCTGTATTACTGTCAAATTATATTTATTTTTACCAAAGTCTGTACATAAAACAAAGACTTATTTTTGGTAACATATCTTTACATTATAAAAACATTAAAATATTTAAATTTAGAACGAAGAAACATTATTCTGTAGAACTTTCTTCCAGGGGAAAATCTAGTTCATTTCCATACCCATCTATGTCATCGGGAATATTTTTGTTTCCGTATAATAACTGTAGATATATGTTTTGACAGTGTTTTGAAATAAGATCTAACAACGACTTAATGTCTTCTAACTTTGGAGCTGAAAGCTCTTTACGATTAGGCCATAGAGGCGAAATATTTCTTAGAATTTTTTTTAATATCCACTTCCACAAATTCACTATCAAAAGAATTTCTCATAAAAATGGAATACGGGTTTTCTTTTGTTAATAAAATTTCTTTGGTTTTAAGCCAATTTATGGGCTTCCTATCTGTGGATAATTTTCTATTGACGATAAGTTTTTTAAGTTTCTGTGTACTATAGAAATTTTCCTTCTTCATTCTAGTAACCACCATTGGTTTCTTCCTTTGACACCAACGCATGACATCCATGTACTCTTCTGGTGTATAAATTCGCTGCTGTAACTGAAGAGCGGATTCTATTTTGCCAAAATTGGTGTCATTTGGAAGGTAGGGATGATCTGGTTCTAGAAATCTTTGTGAAATTTTCTGTAAAGTTGAATGTTTTGACAAAAAGAGTTTCAATAGCAAAACGATTTTAATATTTTTATTTTGCCCCCCACATGAATCGCTCCAAAGTATTAAATGTTTCACATCAGGTTTCAGGTATTTTTCCATGTGATTAATTAAACAACTTCCAGTTTCTTGAGCTCCGCGCCCTGCTTCTCCTTGCATCCATACATAACAGTAACTTTTGTCTTCTGATCCTAAGTGGATACCACAATTATATACCCATAGTTGTCGTTTATAAAAAACGATGTTTGTAGGTATTCTTGGAAGTGGGAGAGTTTTCTGTAAATCAAATGTGATGCATTCCATTTCCTGGGACATTTGACTTTCTTTTATATCGTCCCTCATTTTTGCTCTTGCATTTTGCCAAAGTTCAACATGTTTCTGATGTTCGTCAGTTAAATAATTTTCCTCTTCTTCAGTTGCAACGTTTTTTATTTTAGTGTTAAATAAATCACATTTTAAACAAGTATCTTTGTGAAGCGATTTTGTTCGTAAATTAAATTTGTTTAAGTAAATAGACTTATATTTTTTCAAACGAAACACATTTTCTTACAGGATACTTTTTAACTACCATTGCAGTATACAACTCATACAGTT
Organism: Diabrotica balteata; assembly: GCA_918026665.1. Classification (NCBI taxonomy): domain Eukaryota; kingdom Metazoa; phylum Arthropoda; class Insecta; order Coleoptera; family Chrysomelidae; genus Diabrotica; species Diabrotica balteata. The sequence goes on along the minus strand of OU898285.1, from coordinate 79,862,415 downwards.
TTCTTACAGTCAGATTTGGCTGAAGGAATAAGGCATCAGAGCAATTTGCTCTTCTGTAATGTGATGTGTAAGTTGGAATTGATTTTAGATGACGTATTACAAGTTTGAGGTCTTCAGAAGGAGTTTTATTCAACCTCCCCGCTTTTGTCCTCTTTGATCAACAATGCTATCAGAGCTATCCATTTTTTTTAAGATACGGTCACTTTTTGGGGAAAAATACCTAATGTTTTTACAAACATATCACGGCACACTATTTTTCCTGCTAAAGTATAGGTACGACTAAAATTTTTAATTTTTCTTTGTAAACCTTCGTTTAATGTGGTATAAGATCTTTTCTTTGTGTTTTGTTTTACACAAGCGTTACATTATGGAATGTAAGACTTCTGCATTTATAATGACCAAAGAAAATTGCGAGAATAACATTTGCTGATATGATTCAAGCTTTTTGAATCATTACAGTGTTAAATACATTAGTGTTATTGACTTTATTTAACTTTGTAAAAATGATTCGGGCCACTTGGATCATTTTGGCTTAAAAAATAAAGCCTCGTTTTAAAATTATTTTTAAAACGCAATAATGATCCATGTGACTTGGCTCATTTTTGTAAATTACTTTAAAGCCTGGTTTTAAAATTATTTTTAAAGCGCATTAATGATCCATGTGTCTTGGTTCATTTTTGTAAATTACTCTTAAAAATATTTGAAGATTCAAGCATGATTCTAGCATGAATCATTACTGCACAATCGATTAAAGCTAAAAGAGCGTTAAAGGTTGGACATTTTACTATTATTACTGTTGTCTTGCATAGAAAAGGTTGGATCATTTCAGCATAATTTAGTTTCGAATTTTACCGATGCAAATTTGTGTCTAACTCATATTTTAAGAAATTGTGGAATGGATCACTTCTGCATAACTACGTCCAACTTTACCTAAGTGGAAAATCGAATCCAACTAACTGCTTACATTTTTGTCCCGTATAGTTATTTTGGGACAAATTTAAATAAAAGTGACTGTTTTGAAAGAAAAATAACACTTGTATTATAGCAGTAGAGTACTAACCTAAAAAAAACTGTACAAAATATATTACGATAGTAATAGACTTACTTTTGAACATTCTAAATTCCTTGGTATTCCATTCTTTCTGGGAATCGCCATGAAGAATTGAATATACTTTCCATCTATAGTAGATATGAGGTGGACTTTGATTTTCAAATAAAAACCTAAAAAAAAATGTAGTAGATAGTCCATAGTACTCTTTATTTGATATTAAGAGAATAAATGCAAAATCCTAAGAATTTCAGTAAGTTTCATAAACATTTACATTGCAATCCGTCACTAGCTTTCTTTGTTTGCTTTCCATATTCTGTAAAAGGTCCAAGTGGGTAGAGTGCTTGGCAGGGCACAATTAGATAATTACGAAAAGGGATGGAAATTTCAAATTACATTTCTTAGTATTTCTAGTATTCCCCCTTAGATAAGGGGGAATAATAACTATTGGGACCGTGATTTCTAATTGTACCTGTACAAACAATATTGCTGAGGTACCAAAAAATTTAGAAAAACAAAATGAAATAAATGTAGAGTTTGTAGAAATGTAGCAGTTGTAGAAAATACTAGAATAAGTTCTCGGACCATTGCAGACCAGTTTAATATTCATAATTCTATGGCGTTAAAAATTTTGAAAAGGAATAAATTCTGTTCATATGAACTGAATACATTTCATCAATTTTATTGCTTTGTAAACAACACTACACTAGTAGTAGTAGTATTTGTAAAAATTTGCGTATTTTAGTATTTATGTATAATTTAATCATAAAATAAAAATATTCACGATTCAAATATTGTCAAATATTAGAATCATCAATATGACCAAACGCAACATGTCATACATATTCTTGTACCTCGTGGCCTGACTTTAAGGGGTGGCCTGAAAAATGTATTATATTCTTACAAAATTTTGAAATACATTTAATTTGTAGAACAATTTTAACATTTGTTTTTAATACATATTTCAGTCCTCTACATATAGTTGCTTATGACTTTTGATGTAAAATAATTAGGGAAGTAGGAATTCAACAATTTACAATTTCCCATTGAATTTCCTATGGCCATTAGACGATTCACCACCCGTATATACAAGGTCGTCCAGAATTATGTACATTAATTTCTAGAGCTCATAGTACGTCCAAAAATAAGGGTACTTCTTTATGTACACTTTTTTATAAAACTGAATAATAAGGGAGATACAACCCTTTAAAGGGGTGAATTGAAATTCTTATTTTTTCAAATATCTTCCAAACGGTTTTGAATACGGAGTTCATATTTTGGGAGTAATTATAAGACATTCGAATAATTAATTTCATGTCACCACCTACCACATCCTATATTAATACAGGGTAGTTTTGGAGGGTACGTGGGGGTTATTCCGTCACATGTTTTTTAATTTGCACATATTTTAAAAAAACATTTTAAAAATTGTTTCCTTAGAGTTTTCTACGCAAAAAAGGTGCTCTTGTAATATTTCGATAGATATCACCGTTTTCGATTTATTTAAACTCGAAGGTATACATGTATTTTGTTGTAATCGTTACATTTCTTAATATTCATCAAGTATGCTTTTTAATTGACACTTGTGTTAGCAACAACACTTTAATCTCAAGTAGTCTATGAATTGTCAGTGACGTTTAATAACAATTAAATTATTTTATCTACACTTTTATTGTACTCGACAGTGAAATTTGTTTAACACGTCTCTTTTGCTATATTTTTAAATTTGTTTGCCCGCAATATGGCACACTATTCAAATTCTGAGATGACAGACATACTTTTAGTATTAGGGGAATGTTCGGGAAAACTGCTGCCGCTGTAAGACGCTACAGAGAAAAATATCCGAACAGAAATATTCCCAATGCCAGGACTTTTGTAAGTACTGAACGACGACTGAGAGAAACCGGTTGTCTTCAAAGAAGGAATACAGATGCTGGTCGTCGTAGAGAAGCAAGAAATGTTCGCGTTGAACAGCAAATATTGGATGCTGTAATAAATGACCCCACAATAAGAACACGCAGGTTAGGATTAAGAACGAATATTTCCCATCAAAGTGTTTTAAGAGTTCTGCATGAAGAGCAATTACATCCTTACCACTATCGACAGTTGCAGGAATTGTTACCTGACGATATGCCACTTAGAGTTGATTTTTGTGAAGTATTGCAAAATAAAGTTCAAACTGCACCAAATTTTTTAAGCAACATTCTGTTTACAGACGAGGCCACATTTACAAGACAAGGTATGTTCAATTCTAGAAATATGCACTTCTGGGCTGAAGAAAATCCAAGGGCTCCAATGGAAACTCACTTCCAACACACGTTCAAGATAAACGTTTGGGCAGCTACTTTAGGAAAGTTTCATAGGATACCACATCTTTCCCGGAAATTTAAATGGTAACATGTATTACAATTTTCTAGACAATATTTTACATGATATTTTGGAAAATATTCCATTACAAATACGAAGAAACATGTTTTTCGTGCATGATGGTGCCACACCACATTACACAAGAATTTGTAGAAGGTGGTTACATGAACATTTCCCTGATAGGTGGATAGGCCGGGTGCGGATGCACCGATTCATTGGCCTGCTCGTAGTTGTGATCTTAATCCAATGGACTTTACAGTATTGAGTTATTTGAAATCAAAAGTGTATAACACTCCAATTAATACAGTAAATGAGTTAAGAGACAAAATTGAACAAGTATGTACCGATTTACAAAACGATCCACTAACATTAAATGGATTAATGCGTTCGCTAAATAAAAGAATTAGATTATGTATTCAACAAAATGGAGAACATTTTGAACAGTTGTTGTGAAATATTATTTTCGCCATTAATTATATGTTAAGTATTAATTAAGTTTTCCATTAATTTGTAATGTTATTGCTAACACAAGTGTCAATTCCAAAGTATACTTGATGAATATTAAGAAATGTAACGATTACAATAAAATACATGTATACTTTCGAGTTCAAATAAATCGAAAACGGTGATATCTATCGAAATATTACAAGAGCACCTTTTTTGCGTAGAAAAGTCTAAAGAAACAATTTTTAAAATATTTTTTTAAAATATGTAAAAATTAAAAACATGTGACGCAATAACCCCCACTTACCCTCCAAAACTACCCTGTATTAATATAGGATGCGGTAGGTGGTGACATGAAATTAATTATCCTAATGTCTTATAATCACTCCCAAAATATGAACTCCATATTCAAAACCGTTTGGAAGATATTTGAAAAAATAAGAATTTCAATTCATCCCTTTAAAGGGTTGTATCTCCCTTATTATTCAGTTTTATAAAGAAGTGTACATAAAGAAGTACCCTTATTTTTGGAGGTACTATGAGCTCTAGAAATTAATGTACATAATTCTGGACCACCTTGTATATATATGTATATCAAAAATTTATAAAGTCAAAGTAAGACCAATAATGACATATACATCACAAACAAGACCTGACACAGCCAGGCCCCAAAAGCTACTAGAAACGGCAGAGATTAAAGTACTGAGAAGAATTACGGGAAATGCGGTGAGAGATCGAAAGAGGAGTGAAGACATTCGTAGAAAGTGTAACATACAATGTATAACCGAGTGAACACTAAACAGAAAAAAAGAATGGAATAACCACACAAGCACAATGGAGAAAGCCATGTGGTCAAAATAGCAACAGGTAAATCACCAATTTACCGTGCAAAAGATGTAAGTGACTACATTTCTTAGAGGTATCAATCCGCTAATTGCAGAATTGCTTGTAAAAAAAAGAATAATTTATTAAAAAATGCAAAAGTTGTTAAATGTTCAGTACATACCTAAATTGAGGGTTTTGGAGCTCCTTATTCATGATCATTGCTTCAAACATAGGCCCTTCTCGAACAACAAATTCCACCATTCTATGTATTAGCATAATCAGATTCCTGTCAGTTGGTATCACTACTTTCACAACCGCTCTGGATAATATTTCATTAAGTTCTTCCTGTGATTTTGGCAACACATCTTTATCCCTTGCAGCGGGCTGAGCATTGAATGGTAAACCGGAAGGCGGCGGAGGTTGTGAAATATCTAATAACACGGGAGGGACGTAAATAGGATAAGGGGGAATAATAACCGCTTTACCCCAACCGAGCTTCATTTCATAACCAAACACATCTTTCCCGCTTAAACTCTTCAAAGCTCGCTCGCCGTCTTTTCTCGACATGTATGCAACAAAACCACAATTACGACCCCTTGCTTTTTCTTCATCAGAGCGGGGCCACATTATTTTTATACTCGCTAAGGGGCCAAATCTTCCAAATAACTCTAATAGTTGTTGCTCAGTGATCTGAAAGTATATGTTTTTAGTAAAGAAAATTGTATCAAATCCCTAGCATGTTATCTTACCTTAGGATTAAGATTTCCGAGATACAGATTAGTAGTATTTGGATCCCCATTATCAAAGGAACCTATATCTCCACTTCTCATTAGCATATCCAACTCATTTTCAAGTGGGGTTTTGACTGCCCCTTTATATTTATGGCGTTCCTCTCGTTCTTCTTGTATTCTAAAAATGAATAATACCATTTACTCTATTTATTCATCAAAATTCAAAATAAACTAGATATTTGAGGGTTTGGTGACATACTAAGTAGAAAATAAATATAAAACAATTGACATAATTAATTCGAAGTATACTTACTGCCTCAGCTCTTCCATAAATGATTCAAGGTTACTTTTGGCAGTTTGCTTCTTCTTGCCCAATCGTTCTGGTTTTCTATCCGATGTTAAAAGCTTTGCATATGCTTGAGCTCTATCTGCAGAGCTCAATTGATCTTGAGCTGTTGCTAACCTGGATGTAGGTTTATACAACTTCCCCTTTTCTCTAGTGTCTTCCTCTATAATAAATACGACATGAAATTTAATATTATTTGATTTAACACCTACTTTATATGAAAATGTGATGGACACGATTAGGAGTGAGCCTGATAAAACAACCAAAAGCTGTGGCAGATAAGTACATACTAGACTCAGATCCTTCTCCTCCATATTTGGTTGATAAGAAAGAATTGGATAAAACAAACCAATAGCCAAAGCAACAATAGCCAAAGGCTATAGCGGGACAAGATGGTAAAATCTGCACACAGCTGGATTCTTATTTGGGAATAGGTACTCGAAAGTACATATTTAAGAAACCAGTTTAGTAAAATTTGTAGCTCCCTAGGTGGCCCAGTGGTCCCTTATCGCAAAAATTGTGTTTTCTCAAAAAAAAAAAAAAAAAAAAAAAAAAAAAAAAAAAAAAAAAAAAAAAAAAAAAAAAAAATGTGCAAGAAGAACTCCCAAAATTACATAGTGCCATAGATAGAAAGTGGCCCAAAAGTCTGGAAACAGCCAATTATTTCGTAAATTGGCAGTTATAATTGTACAAAATTTAAGATACACCTATTTTGGGATACCGAGATTCCATATTTAATATTTGCAATGTTGCCAGATTTGTTGTTTCTCTTATATTATTAGTAACTTTAGTTTTTCAAATTTATCACCCTGTATATTCAGTCATTATTGGAATCTTCTATTCAATACGAGTTCAACCATATGTAACACTTGTGATTTTATGTGGTTTGGAAGATCTTAAATAGATGAAACATAAAGTCTGGCAACGCCTAATTGTCTTAATAAATTGTTTAATACTAACTATTTTTAACTATATTAAAATGTAACAATTGATAGATCACAACATTTTTTAACATAATGGTTACTTTATCAAGTGTTCAAACTGTGCTCCATGTGAGTTGATGGTAGAATGCGTCTACCACATTTTTCCATGATTGTCTAGAAATTATTCGAGGATCATCGATATTTAGTTGCCTTAGTTCTACAGGACTTGCTGGTTTAGTTTTGTAAACTGAACTTTTCAAATTAATAATCCTCAATAAAAATAATCTTTAGGATTGAAATCAAGTAAACGTGGAGACCATTCAATTCTATAATTATATCAAAGGCAAAGGAAAGATCATCAATTGCTTTACGTTTTTCCTGCCTAACTAATGACTTACAAGTTATCAGGAATTGCATACAACGATATTGCACAAACTCATTTGCAGGATACCATTTCCTTCTCAGTTCTGACTGCTCTGCAGATGACTATGTACGAGTGGATGATGAAATAAGTATGAGCAATGAACTGTCAGATATTGACACCATACTGAGTCACCAAACTAGTGACAAAGTACTGATGAGGCTGATGAAGAATTGGAAGATTTCAGCAAAATCCTACTATTGCCAAAGTGTATGCTGCTTGTTTCACCATTAGAGCATTTATTAAGACTGCTGAAACTTCCCAGAGTGTGAAACAATCATTATCAATTAATTCCACATCAATTGAAAAAATGTTTTTTTCAGAAGTTTAAGGAAGGCGACAAACAAAAATTATAGACTTTTTTCATTAAATATTCAGGTAAAATGTTGTATTTACATATTTTGTAATACAAAGATTTTGAGAAGCTGTTATATTATGAGTATACTTTATTGACTACTTATTTCAACACATATACATATATGTTTGTACATATTTAGATTTATGTAAGTACAATAAACACATATGTTAAATGTTATGTAGAATAATATGTTATTATAACATATTATAAGTATAGATAATGTAACACATTTTTGTGTCATAAACCTAGGTACAACAAACTAACTGTTCCTACCAGTGTAATATCCTTTATAGAAACCTGTTCTATTATAACTGATAGAACCACTTACAGAGAACTGGCTACAACATACAAAACCACCAGTCCCTGAAGTTCGTTATAAACGTTTTGTATGTATATAAAATACTTACTTCTAGCCCCTGCATCATATGTTCCTGCTTTTACCCAAACTTTAGAACTACCATTAATAGGAGCTTCTTGAAATGTTTCTACAAATTCTTGAAATACCTAAAATCATTATTAATAAGAAAAATACCTTTTTTACTGCACTTTCTTATATTAAAAAAACCCCAAGAGTATAAGAATTAAAGTTGTTTAAATTAAGTGATTTGTATTCCCAGAAAATTTCTCATTAATGATCAAACTTTGCTCTAATTTTTACAACATACATGTCTTCCAAAATTATGTATTTATGAGAGTCAGAAACATCTTAAATTTTAATTTCTACACCTAACTTTTGTAGTTTAATAAGTAAGCTTATCTACAAAAATCAACATTCAGTCCAGTAAGTCGAGTAATTTGTTGATTTATTAACCAGGACTTGTTATTCATTAGTTAATTTGATTATTTCTTTACCAAATTCTGTTTATAAGACACACTAGCTAAATGAACAATTGCTCAATAGAGTATAAGTAAAAGTTATCCATATGTGAATAATTCGATTGCTAAATCTGTTTTTTTTTGTGAAATTCAGAAACTGCGGTTTTAGTTCCATAACACTCAAAATTCTTGGAAACCTTTCTCTACTAAAAATAATTATATAAAATAAACTGAATGTACATAATATTATGAGTTCATTATTAGATAATGTTTGACTAGCTGTTTATCAAGTGTTGATACACCAATTTATATTTTTTGGCAACCCGGGGAAAATAATTTCCAGTACTAAATTCTGACCACCAATGGTAAGATTTCCTTCCAATGAGTCGTTCTTTTATGTAAGAAGAATACTAAAACTAGAGCAAAGTTTTGTTGGATCGTTTATACTACAATAAGAGCCAATTCAGTCACAATATTTACATGAGCTGCTGCTTCCTCCTCTTCCCTCTTTCTTTGTTCCTCCAGTTCCCGTTTACTTAAAGTTCTTTTCCCCATTGCTCCAATGGTGAATGCTTTTAGTTTCTGTTCTGCAATAGAGCTCTGAAAATTTTCAAAGATGTGTAGGTATGAATGAATGAGGTTAAATAATAATGACTTACCTTAGTATCCGACATACTACAAATGTTATTATTTTATAAATACCCGTCCTATTTGAGCTACATTAACTTTTTCGATTTGAAAAAGCATGGAAATCATTTAACAATTATGTGCATCTTCATTTGAATGAAAGTTTTTATATATACATTTATTTACTAAGACAATAATGACAGTTGAAGTTGACAGAAGACAGGAACTTGAATGTTCCTTTTAGGTGTATCATTTAATAATATAAAAACCAGAGATAAAAACCCATGACGTATAATCGTCATTATATAAAACACACAAAAATATCCTAATTTGTAATAAAAATCCTAATGAACAATGAATTCAATAACAATATCCCAAAAAAATCTGTTTGTGCTACTTGCAACCACCTTGCAATATATTTTATGACATCGGCAAAGGTAGGCAACTTTTGTTACCATTTACAGTGTCGCCTGAGTTTCAATATTTCTTTATACTCAATAAACATCAGTCAATTTTTTTGAAATTGAATAAAAACCCAAAATGTATCTATAGATATAAGCTTATTACTATTATATAACTTATAACCATTTAAAATAAAATATAAATAATTAAACACTAAATAAGAGTCAACGATAACAAAGCGTAAGCTTGAAATATAGTACGGGAATCCAAGATGTTAAAAACAGCAATTGACAATAATTTTTAAATTATCCAGGGAGCTACAAAATCTCACCATTTGTGACATTACTTTGTTTTATAATGATTTGGTACTAAACATCGTCTACTCATGTATTTGTGAGATTAATTTATTTTATAAGGATCTAGTATTAAATTTATCATCTATTTGTATAATACCGTACTGGTATTTCCTATTTGTAGGATCTGTTTACATATAACTGTTCGATAATCACGTGATCTAGGATACTGATCGAATAAATAATAAAATCAATGACATGAAATCACGGAATATGGTGGAGCTCTGATATTGGAAATTAAACGGAAACATTTATGAAAACCTTGTGAAGAGTGGGAATATGTATTACCAAAATAAGTACAAAATTCTATATGACACGAACATGTACTAATAATGGGCGAAAAGAGACTGATCATGCATTGAATACCGCCAAACCTTAAGAAGGGAGGAAGACCTAAGAAAACATGCAAAAATGCATAGTTACAGCAATATAAGTGTTAAGGATTGAGAAGAGACCATGGACGTATTATAGTCCATGGAGAGAGACCAATGGAAATAATAGAAACCAGTAAAAGTAAGACATCTGAAAACCTCGTCTGAGATAATCTATGGTACATTTATGTAAAAAACCAGCGGTGTGTTGTATATGATAGTCTCATAAACAATATTGTATTTTGATTTTGTGGGGAAGCCCACAATATTATGTTTATTCCCTGTATTGCTATTAGCGCTTATCAATTGAACATATTAATGAGTTAATTTTATATGAGAAAATACTGATTCTTTTTTCTTACTTATACTGGGTATTCAGATGTTTTGAATAATGAACCCCAGAGTTAATTAGCTACAATTTTAGTTCGACAGAAATACTATTCCTATCGGATTAGCGAGTAATGAATTAAAAAATAAACTATATAAATAAGCTACCGCATTTGCACGCAAAGAAATACGTAGTTTTATTGATCGATCGCCCAATTGATAAGGAAAAATGTTGTACACTAACATGATAAAATCTTTTTTAGCAGTATTCTGGAGCACAAAACGATAAAATAAAAAACAACTGGGTAGAAATAGGTATAGCACCCATTCTTGTCAAAATTGATAAAATATCAGTAGGCTTATGCTTTGGCTCCAAGGGGCAAACTTATTATTAAAATATTTTTACTTTAGCTTATATGTGAGTGTGTGCTTAACCACCCTTCCGCTCGACATAAGAGGTCTACTGTGGATATATTTTTTACTTAACCCTTTCGCCTCGACTTTTTAATTTTTATGAATTTGGAACTTTTTTGGATTATTTAGGCTCTAAATATTTTTATACGATTTACACCATTTGTCAAATTTATTAACCTACATTTTGATTATTATCACCATGGAATATATATTTATGTCCCTCCAGGTTATAATTATGTCCCAGTAGTTGCAAAACTCAATGGAAGGAGGAAACACAAAAACGTTTTTATTGAAGAAACTCATAAAATATCAGGCTTTAATATGTATTAAATATCTTAAACCATTCCATACATAATGCAATGTTACACTGACAGCAAGAAACCTTTGTTCTTTTTTCTTTTTTCATTTTGTGACATCGGTGACATGTTCGTCAAGTTATCCATTCAATAGGTAAATGCTCTCCAACATTTTGTAGAGACATTATAGTTGTTGATGGTCTACCATATAATCTGCATCTTTTTACGGAAGCACAACTGCAGACAAAACGCCGAAGACGAATTTTTTATGGCGTATTTCTTTGTTATAGCTTTCAAGAATTCTACTACCGCTCATATTTTGATTGTTTAAAGAACTGACTGTGGACAAGAAACATTAGTTTTTGAACCATCCTTCATTTTTCTTTTGGCTTAAACCAATTTCAGTTCTGTGACAATTACCAATTACAACTACCTCTTTAGTATCCTTTCATTTGATGACTAATAAACCAGAATTGCTGCAATTCATTTTTAAGTCAGGTACTTGGCAGATTTTTATTGAATTCTGATAGCTATCTTCGATTGCCGATACAGGTACCAACTGCCGACATACTGTAAATTCTTCATTAGGTTCACTGAAGTAAAAAACGATCAAAGCATACAGATACGCCTGGACTTCTAATTCTTTGACATAGTTTGGTAACCACTCTTTGACCCAAAGCCCAACCGGGCATTTGTTCTCATATAGAAGAAAAATTAACAGGATTGTATTAGAAAAATATTCTTGAGAAAATATGTTACACCATCAGTGATCCAGAAATTCCCCAATATCAACTTCATCTTCCAACATGACAATTGCCGGTGTATACGAGTAGAATTCATCGAGAATGGTTGGAAGAAACTCACGTTAATGTTCTTTCGTAGTCTGCCCGGGGTCCAGACTTTAACCCATCGAAAATGTATGGACACAGTTGACAAAAGAACTTAAATGAAAGAAACCTTGGGCCACGGAATATAATTGTACTATGGGAGAGCAATGAGCAGGCATGGGAGGAGCTTTTTATAATATAAATTAGGGGATTGGTGCTATCTATGAACAGAATATTGCAAAGTTGTATTGGCAATAATGGGGCTTCCACCAAATGTTAATTGTGTTACTGTTTATCATTATTAAATATAAAATAGCTTAAAAATAAAATGAATATTTTTAACCCAGACTTCCTTACTTTTGTTATTAAAAAACATAATCTATTTTATTCAAAAAAACTTCTGCCTATAATTTCATGTTGTTATATATTTAAATAATATTTATATATATATTATATTATATATATATATATATATATTATATATATATATATATATATATATATATATATTTTGATTTTTTTTAATTCAACCTAATTCGGAGTCCGCCACTGGTAATTAACGTCACTTAGTCATAATACGTGCATTTTAAACGAGGTTATAAAATTCAAAAAAATCTACTTCTAGGGGTGTAAACTATTCAATGGCCGCAGCTGTACATGTGCCATGACATTACCAAAGAATATAGACGCTTATTTGACTTTACCAAAGAATATAGAAGCTTAAGCGTCTATATATTCTTTGATACAACATTAGCAAGTGACATGACAAGAGTTAGACATACAACATATACAACAGCTCTCAATATTAAAAGAGGAATACGGCAGGGATGCCTCTTGTCACCCCTGCTTTTCAACGTTTACTCCGAAAGAATTTTCAGAAAAGCACTTTCTGAAAAACAAGAAGGAATACTTGTGAGCGATGAAGTCATCAATAATTTGCGATATGCGGACGATACAGTTCTCCTAGCTTCTAGTCAAGAAGATCTGCAAACACTACTTGATAGTGTCGTTGGGAGTTGTAGGGAGGCAGGTCTGGATCTGAACATACGAAAAACCAAAATACTCATAATAAATAAACAACGGCATATAAAACCCTCTATATATGTAAATAATACCAAACTTGAGCAAGTTGATAAAATTTTTTACCTTGGACAGCGATTAAATTGTAATCGCAGAGAAGAAAGTCACGGCGAAATTAGATCTAGGATAGTAGAGCAGGCTAGATGTTGCTTTTAGAAGGATCTCCAAGGTGTTAATGTGACCTAAAATTGGCATTGGGATCCGCCTACTTCGCTGCTACGTGTTCTCGGTCTTACTTTATGGTGCCGAGTCTGGACTGTGAATAAAATCGATCTAAATCGCCGTGAGGCTTTCTAAAAGTGGTGCTATAGAAAATTTTTAAAAGTTTCCTGGCTGGAGAAGATTCGAAACTCCACATATTAGAACGTGTCAGCAAGACTACTGAGATCATGCATCTGCATCAAGCAGAGAAAGCTGGAGTATTTCGGACATGTAATGAGAGGTCCCAGATATAGGTTGCTACAAAATATCATGCAAGGAAAAATAGCAGGCAAACGTAGTCCAGTACGAAGAACTTCATGGTTGAAGAACTTGCGAGATTGGTATGGTGTTGATACAAGCATGCTATTTAGGGTGACAGTGAATAAAATTAAGATAGCTATGATGGTAACCAACGTTCTGAAAGAACATGGTACATGAAGAAGAAGAAGTTAGGTATTACTAGATTTTATGTTATATGACACCAATTTCACTGGACTATGAAAGAGCCAGTTGTTGTACAATAGGTAATAAAAATAGAGAAGAATGTGCATTAAAAATGTGTAAATTCGACGGCTATCCTTGCTAACATCACATTAATTTTTATTTCTTTCTAAAGTAAAATAGATAGATATAAGTAAGTACTCCATTGAAGATTTTAAGAAAGAAGTGGTTGTCATAAGTTCTTTTCCAAAGTTTTAATGTTATAGAAGTGTATAATATAGTAGATAATTCAGTAAAAATTATAATAAATCACAAGGGACTTATTACATTAACACTTACATCTTTTTTGCATATTTATTAACATTAGTGCAGTTAGATACACTGAAACAAAATAATTTTTATTATTATATAGATAGGTGGGTACCTATCGATAATCTTCTACCAAGCATCATTTTTATCCTATTCTGTTCGTTCATTCGATCGATACTGTATTTGTAAATTAGAAAATGCTGTACAAATGAACAATAATGTAATAATAAAAACGAAAGCTAAAGATATATATATAGTATTTCGGTCAAAATACGCAAAAAATTATTTATTTGTAATTAAATTATTATATAATTAATAAACATGGATTTTACTCCTATCTACTTTAACCATTCTTGTAAAAACTTATTTTCAAAATTGCTAGGTATAATAAAAAAATTAAGAAATCTACGTCAGCGTTCCTTTAAATTGGGCAATAAGTAAATACTTAATATATGAATGATATATTTGGGTTCAAGAGGTATTTAATGGCAGTCGGAGGTCGGAGCTATCCCTTATAAACGATAATAAAAGAGTAATAAAACGCTAACGCCACATTCCAGTATTATTTTCAAATTTTTTTTTTTCGGCTGGCAACACTGGTTGGCCTTCCCTTCATCTTGTTATTCATTTAAGAACGTTGTGTTGCCAGACCATTTGCAGCATGTACATGTAACATAATTTTGTGATGCGAAAAGGATCATTATTAATTTATTCAGTGTGTTAGTCATTTAAATAATTTTTTATTTACAAATACCTTTAACTTTATCTAATTGGATAAAATCAAGAGGTATAATGGCAGAGAGCTACAAAAGAACGAAATTTATTTAGAAATCAAATAAAATAATGAATTTGATAAAACAGGATAATATATATAGCCCGCCAAGTACAGCAAATTTAGGTATACAGGGGTGTTTCAAAAAGGTATGTCATAAATTAAATCACGCATTCCGGGGACAAACATAAATTGATTGAATCCGACTTACCTTAGTACAAAAGTGTACTTACACAAAAAAAGTTACAGCCCTTTGAAGTTAAAAAATAAAAATTGTTTTTTTTGCATTATCTCCTAAACTACTTGCCATTTTGTAATAAGTCAAGTCAAGTCAAGTCAAATTTATTGATCACATGCGACATTATACAAAGTGTATGAGACAAGTCAAAAATACAGACATAAATCTTAAAATTATATAAATTAATTAAACACGATAAAACATACTTAACAATTATTTTTAGAATATGGCTCTAGCTCACAAATGTATTGATGTACACACCTCCGAAAGTTTGGCTGATGTAAATTCATTTCGTATATCTATTGGTAATTTGTTTAAAGAAATTATAACTGCATAATGTGTGCTACCTTCCAACAAAACAACGATGTTGTGGAAGCATAAAGTGATTTGTCTCTGAATCTTGTTGAATAAACATGGTGTTAAATTGAAATTTATTAAATTCCATAAATTATATATATATATATATATATTATATATATATATATATATTTATATATATATATATATTATATATTATATATATATATTTATTATAGAGGGTTTATATATTCATATATAGAGGGTTTTATGAAAGTATAAGTAAAAAAAAGCTGCGAGTATAAGTAAAAAAAAGAATCAGTATTTTCTCATATAAAATTAACTCATTAATATCTTTCAATTGATATGCGCTAATAGAAATACAGGGAATAAACAATAATATTGTGGGCTTCCCCACATAATCAAAATACAATATTGTTTCGTCCGTTTTCCTTATAATATCAATTTCGTCCGTTTTCCTTATTAAAACGTTACCGAATGTGTATTGAAGAAAATGGGGGTCATTTTAAACATTTATTGTAAGGTTAAGACATTTTTTGTACTTGTTAATTAATTAATTTAAGCCATTTATTCAGTTGCACGTAATTTTTTAAAGGTTAATGAAAAGGGCCGTAACTCAATAAAAACTGTTTTTTGAAAAAAGTGATGAGGCAAAATTTTTTTTAAATATAAAAAATAAAAATAAAAATAAATGTATTGCCATACTATTATGTCAAATTGATATTTTAGCCTTCTTTCTTCTGCGTTCCGCTCTTGCACCGCCAGCATTTGAATCTTCTCCTCTCGGTTCTGGATTTTTCTGGGTGGGTGTCCTGTCTGCTTCTGTAAGTACTGTATCGGCAAACGTACCTACTTCCCTGCATGCCTGGATTCTAGTCGCTGATCATGTGGTCAATCAGTCGATGTGTTTCTCGGTGTATCCTCTGGATCCTGTTCTTCTCGAGGATATCCCTGGTCTTTCGTAGTCTTCTTGTGGCCTGGTTGAAGAACCACCTGGTTCTATTCTCGGCCACCTCCTCAGTGGTGTGTATCCTAGTCTATTCCTGATGGTGGCATTGGTAACTGAATCCTCCATGATGTTCCGTCGATGATTCGGTAGCATGAGGGTCAGTTGCTTCTAACTTTCTCCGTTGGATTCCGCAATGGAGCTCCAGACTGGTACAGCATACAGAATCACCGACCTAACATATGCTTGGTAGAGTTGTATCTTCTTCGCCTTTGACAGTGGACTGGACCTAAAAATGAAAGGAAGTATCAGTTTTTTAGCAGCATTTGCTTTTACCTTTGTTTTTTGTGTATGCACCCGGAAGTTGAGTCTTCTGTCAAGATGGACACTTAAGTATTTGACCGTCTCTGATTCCTGATATTCTGTTGCCTCCTACTGTGATCTCGTTCTGTGGTGGTCGTTTTTCCTGGGTGAATTGATGACTGCGTCTTTTCTGCGTTGATTTTGATTTTCCATTTTTCCGTGAAGTCCGTGATTTTTTCTAGGTGGTACTCCATGTCATCTATGATTCTTCTTTCGTCTTTTCCGGATGCATTACACTGATGTGTCGTCTGCATTACAGGGCTGTGGAAAGTCCTAGGATCTGTTGGAAGATCTGCAACAAATATGTTATATAATTAATATGATAAAATGCTGCCCGAGGCATTCCTTCCTGGATTTGTTGAATCGTTGACATCTTTGGTCAGCTGAAACTTGAAAAGTTCTATTAGATAAATAATATCACAAATATTAATTAAATAGTGCGGAAGTCTAGCTTGTCCATTTTGTAGATTAATGCTTCTTCCAAACCGTGTCATATGCTTTTTCTACGTCCAGTACGGCTAATCCTGTCTTCTGTTTTCTGTTGAATTTTATCTTCGCTTCGCTGATTATTCTTGCTAGTTGGAGTTCGCAGTTTCTTCCTTTTCTGAATCCGAACTGGTCTTCTTGGATAATTCCTCTTCTTTCTGTGTGTTTCATCAGTCTCTTGTAGATGATTTTTTCCAGGATTTTTCCATCGATTCTAGGAGTGATATGGGTCTATAGCTTTCTGGTCTTCTTCCATCTTTCCTTGGCTTCAGTAGAGGTATGATTTTGGCGTGTTTCCAGTTGTTCGGAAAATGTCCTTTTTCGAGGCAGTATTTGAAGATGTAATACAGTTGTACTATGATCTTCTTCGGGAGTTCCTTGAGGGTGATGTTGTTGATTCCTTCTTTTCCTGGTGCTCTGCTTCCTTTCAGCTTCCTGATGATTTTGCAACTTCGCTTGGGCTGGCATGGTCTTCTCGTCTATTGGAACTCGTTTCTTCTTCTTATCCTGTTGTATTCTTCTTCGACTTACCTCCTTGTTCTTGCATCCGACATATCCTGGTTTTGTCTGTGTGTGGCTGCCATCTTCCTTGATATTGCTGTTGGGGTGTAGGTTGAATCTTATTGGAATTTCACGTAATAATACACAAAAACAAATCACTTAAACTAAAACTGTATTGAAGTAAAAAAATAGCACATTTTAAAATATTTGTATACGATCAATGTAAAAATAGCGTCCTTGTCGTAATGGTTGTTGTGTTGACTCGAGATTAGCGTGGACTGTACTTGACTTCTCCTCCACTACTTGCATCCCTCTCGAGGGGTGTACTTAACTTGAGGTGTAATATACGGGGTTGCTCGAAAGTTTTAATATGTAAGTCTCAAGTTTTAACATAAGCCGCCTCCCTTGAACGCCTGCAGGGGTTTCAACAAGTAATAAGGCTGAGCTAAAAGTTTCTTTCACTAAAGCTTAAGTCACTGATCTGTGGGTTAGAACGCACACCTTTGTCACTGGTCGCTTGAAACAACCTCTGTTATTTTTAATTGTCACTGCACGAACTATTCCGTCACTACCCGCATGTAATTGAGTCACTCTACCAGGCACCATCGTAAGGGTTCAGTTCCATCTTCCTTCACCGTCACTAGACTTCCAATTTTTGAGAAGACTGTTGAAATGTTTTTTCCACTTAACTCGCTGCTGGAGAGACGAAATGTATTCCTTGGACCACCTAGTCCAATAACCTTGGATCATTTTTTGAAGCCTTTGGAATCTGCTAAGGCTGTTTTCCTTGACATCTAAGAAGTTCCGTTCAGGTATTGCGGTCAATGTGGATCCAATTAAAAAGTGTGCAGGAGTAAGAGGAAGTAAGTCGGAAGGGTCGTTGGACATTGGTGAGAGTGGTCGTGAGTTTAGGCACGCTTCAATTTGACATAAAACAGTGGAAAATTCTTCATATGAGAGAATTGTATTACCAATGACGCGCTTTAAGTGAAATTTGACAGATTTTACTCCCGCCTCCCAAACTCCTCCAAAGTGAGGTGATCTTGGCGGTATAAACTGCCAGTTAATACCTTCGGTAGTTAAATTGTCCCTAATGGTTGAACTATAGGTATTAAAAAATTTGACAAGCTCATTTTTTGCGCCAACGAAGGTACTACCATTGTCCGAAAGGATCGAAGCGCATTTTCCGCGTCGAGAAATAAAGCGTTTTAGCGTTGCTAGAAAATTTTCAGTGGTCAAGCTGCTCACGACCTCCAAATGTATGGCCTTAGTTGCTAAACAAATAAATAGAGCTATGTAACCCTTAATAGTTTTATAATTTCGGGTGTGTCGATCCTTTAGCAAAAAAGGTCCTGCATAATCAAGGCCACAGTTGTAGAATGGCCTAGAGGGAACAAGACGTGACGAGGGTAAATTACCCATAAGATAGGTTTCTAATTTAGGAGCCACCCTACAACAAATAATACAATCGCGAACGATTTTGCGAACCACTTGACGTCCATTAATGGGCCAAAATTTTTCACGAATGGAAGCTAATAGTAATTGAGGACCGCAATGATTTAAATTAAGATGCTCATTTCGTACAAGAATAGTAGTAAAGTGATGTTTAGAATCAAGGACAATGGGGTGTTTTTTGTCGTAACAAAAATCAAAATTATGTAGTCTTCCGCCAACGCGGAGTATGTTATCCTTATCGATAAATGGATTGAGGGTAAGTAGTTTACTTTTAGAGTTAACGTTACCATGTCTTTTAAGGTGTGTCAAATCGTCATAAAATGTTTCATTTTGTACTAGTCGAATAATATATTTTGAAGCATTATCTATTTCCTCACAAGAAAGGTTGTCAAAGCTCCTGCGTGTAGGAGAAAATTTACAATTATTTATAAAGCGTAATACATAAGCAATAATGCGTTGTAGTTTTACAAATGAGGATATTTTAGTGATGATATCCAATTTCATGTGAACTCTTGAGATAAGGGCTGATACTGGTCGAAGCTCAGGGAGTTCAGAAGGTTCGAATGTTCTATTAGGCCAATGAGTTTCTGGTTTAGCTAGCCATGATGGGCCATGAAACCACATTTCAGAAGTGATAAGTGACGTAGGAGAAATTCCCTTGAAAGAAGATCTGCGGGATTCTCAAGTGTATTCACGTAACGCCATGTGTGAGATTCGGTCAAAGTTTGAATTTGAGAAACTCTATTTGCCACAAACGTCTTTAACAAACTCAGAGCAGTCTTTATCCATCCTAGAACAATAGTGGAGTCGCACCAGTAAGTGATTTCTTCGAAATCTAATTGCATGTGTTGTTTTACCTTGTCTATCAACTCAGCTAGCAAGAAAGCTCCACAAAGTTCTAGACGCGGTACCGTGAGAATGTGTTTTAAAGGAGCTACTCTAGTTTTGGAACAAAGTAGATGACAATGAAAATTTTCAAAGTTTTCAGATGAACGAATATAAATGCAAGCACCATATGCGGTGGTGGATGCATCTGAAAAACCGTGTAGTTGATTGACTTGTAGTTTGTACAAATTACATGCCTAGGAATTTGTAACTGATTAAGTTTAACCAGTTGAGTCTGATATGTAACCCATTTCGTAAAGATATCCATGGGAACGACTTCATCCCAAGAAATTTTTAGTTTCCACAAATCTTGTAGAATAATTTTAGCTGTTATAGTTACAGCCGAAAGCAAACCTAGTGGATCAAATATTTTTGATATAGTGGAAAGAATAAGTCTCTTTGTAACTTTACACTTGTGCTCTATAGGTTGAACATTGAAATGAAAAGTGTCAGATTTGGGACTCCACAATAAGCCCAAAGTTTTGATAGTATCGTCAGCTCCAATTTCCAAGGAAACATTATTTTGATTGTCTAAGTTTAAAATAGGTGCGTTTGACTTCCATTTTCTCAATTGAAAACCATGACGAGACAATAATTCGGAAGTAAGTGATTGAATACGTTTGATATCTTCTATTGTAGAACCACCTGTGTGAAGATCGTCGACATAAAAGTCCCGTAAAATTATAGAAGATATGTCGGGAAAATCGGTTGCATACATATGTGCTACTTCTTGAAGACATCTAGTGGCAAGAAAACTAGCAGAAGCAGTACCGTAAGTAACGGTGTTTAAAGTAAAAGTTTCGAGAGAGTTTGTATGATCAGATCGCCATATGATCTTTTGTAAGGAGCGTTCTTCCTCCTTTATCAGAATTTGTCGATACATCTTTTCTATATCAGCTGTTAGTACAAAATTATGTTTACGAAAACGTGAGATGATAGTAAAAAGGTCATCTTGTAAATTAGGTCCAACCATAAGAATGTCATTCAGGGAAACACCTGAATCTGTATTGGCAGAACCGTCAAAAACAACACGAATTTTATTGCCTTTATAGACACAATGATGAGGAAGAAAGAACTCATAGCCTGTGGTTTCAAAGGGTGAAACGGACATATGGTGTAAGGATAAATATTCATCGATAAATCGAGTGTAATCATCTTTTAATTCAAAATTCGCATTAAGTTTTCTTTCGAGAGAATAGAACCTTTTTGTTGCTGTAGTCTTAGAGTCGCCTAGATTCTCGACGGAAGATTTCAAGGGAAGTGATACTACAAACCTACCAGAAGAATTAAGAGAGGTTGTTTTTAAGAAGTGATCTTCACAAGAAAGTTCTTCGTTAGACAAAAATTTTATTTTTGGGCATTCTTCAATTTCCCAAAATTTTTGAAGTTGATCTTCAATGCTCAACTTGTTTATGGTCGACAAATGGCATGTAGTTCTGGCTGTAAGGGTATTGTTTGGAAATAATGGACCTGAGATAATCCATCCAAGTTTAGTTTTTTGAAGAATCGGTTGTCCAGGTGATAATTTAATCTGACCAATACAAATTAAATTCCAGAAGATGTCTGCACCGATAAGAAGATCAATAGGAGAAGAAATATTGAAGCCTGGATCAGCCAGAGTAATATTAGAAGGGATATTAAGTGTTCTCTTATCGAATGTGACAGAAGGTAAATTTCCTGCAATTTCAGGAAGCACTAAGCAAGAAATTACTTGAGAAAAGTTTAAGTTTTGGACTTAAATTTGACCGATGTTCTGTAGCTTACAATAGAATTTGTTTGGTTTATACCAGAAATAGAAAAATGCGTTTTGGTTGTAGGCAACCTTAGAAGATTTAATAGGCGCTGGGAAATGAAATTACTTTCAGAGCCATTATCTAGAAGTGCACGAGCCTCGTGTTCATTACCTGAGATGTCAAAGACGTTTATTTTTACAGTTGACAGCAAAGTAGTAGAGTTGTGCTCAAACGAAATGTTACGTGCTGTCAGTGCATTAGACCCTTCTGATGTACTTGGACTAGAGCAAGGTAAACTGCTGATGGTTTGATTACTGGTTTCAGTAAGCTTTGGTGAGTTACTTTGAAAGTGTAAAAGTGTGTGGTGTATTTTTCCACATTTACGACACCCGGAAGATTTGCATTCCTTAGTGAAATGACCACTACGAAGACAATTTATGCAAAGTCGCAAGCGTTTTGCTTCATTATGTCTTAATGACGTTTCTAATTTGAGAAAATCAGGACAAGTGTAAAATTAGATGTTTTTGTTTGCATAAAGAACAGTTGGAAGAATTATTCGTTGACAAGAAATTCTTGGATTTGGGATTGCCTGTAGATGAAAATTTGGGACGAGATTTTTCTTCTTGATGATTAAATAGATTCTAAGACTCTACATTTACCTTTTAAAAATTCAGTTAAGCTACTCAAAGTGGGTAATGTGTTCTTATCGTCTTTAATTGACAGTTCCCATTCTTTGTGTGTGGCGTTTGTCTAGTTTCGTGGTAATTAAATATATAATAAGGGCATCCAAGATGTTGTGTTTAAGTCTAAGGACTCAAGAGAGCGTAAATGTCTTTGGAAACCATCAACTAAAGTACGTAGATCATGATGTGAATCTTTTGAAATCTTAGGTAGGTTAAATAATTTTTTAATGTGATTATTGACAAGAAGAGATTTGTTTTCGAATCTGTCTTTTAGTAACTCCCACGCAGTTTCATATGTTGCCTCAGAAATGTCCAAGTTACGTATTGTTTCTGCGGCAATACCTTGTAAAGATAATCTTAGATAGTGGAATTTCTGAATATCGGAAAGTTCTGTGTTTGTATGAATGATGGAATTAAATGTATCCCTAAAGAAACAACCAATTTTCATAGTCACCCTCAAAGGAGGGCAAGTTAATAGCGGGTAACCTAATATTAATAGATCTTTGTGAAGTATTTTCGGACGAAATTGTCGAATTTGAAGCTTGAGCAGCCTGACTACAGGGTTTTGAAAAATTGGTGTCAATAAAATCTCGCACAGCGCTAGTAATATGGAAAAACGGCGTTTCGAAAGACGACCTTTCAATGCCATGGATAGTATCTGCGTTTGCAGTGTAATCCTCATCAGAGGCCTCGATAAGTGATTGAGCGTTGTCAAAATCATCAAAAAGTTTTTCAATTTTATCAAGTCTAAGTTGTAAATCCCTAAAGTTAATTTGTTCTAAAGGTTTGTTTTTGATAGAATTAAAATACGTACTAAAACGGGTTACAGAACCTTTGATTGAAGAGCGTTTAGTTTTTGCTGTAGCGATGTCAGCCATAGTAACAATCTAACTTATTCACAAAAGTAAAAATGTATGTATGTATATGCAAAAAACAATTAAAATGAATTATGTAATGTGTGTAAAACTGCTTTGCGAGTGAATAAAAAACTAAAAAAGATAATATTTCAACTTGTAATAATTTATAAATGTAAAATGAAAAAATTGAAATAAATTTAAGGACGCTACAATACAATGTATTAATGTATAAATGAAAATATTGAAATCTCTAAATGTGTTAAAGGATTAAAATACCTGCTTCTAAAAATAAAAATTTCCACTGAATTAAATCAAATACAAATGTACCCTTTTAACGACCATAAAAGATAAAGTAGGTAAATAAAGGAAATGTGCACTAACCTTTGACGAGAGAATATACCTGCGCGTCTTCCGATGATAAACTGTGTGAATGGGACGATGCGTCGAAAATGAATTCAGCTTACATGGAATGAACAGCCAAAATAATCACTGGGTAATCCGGCTCGAAGGACCAATTATGTTGGGGTGTAGGTTGAATCTTATTGGAATTTCACGTAATAATACACAAAAACAAATCACTTTAAACTAAAACTGTATTGAAGTAAAAAAATAGCACATTTAAAATATTTGTATACGATCAATGTAAAAATAGCGTCCTTGTCGTAATGGTTGTTGTGTTGACTCGAGATTAGCGTGGACTGTACTTGACTTCTCCTCCACTACTTGCATCCCCTCTCGAGGGGTGTACTTAACTTGAGGTGTAATATACGGGGTTGCTCGAAAGTTTTAATATGTAAGTCTCAAGTTTTAACAATTGCATCTACTTTTCCTTGGGTTTCGTAGTATGTTCCCTCGTTGTCCATGATTTGTGGCATCTTTTGTTTCCCTCTTCTTCTTGCCTTCAACATTTTCCAAACGTTTCCATGGTTTTCTTCGGCTCTTCTGATGTTGTTGTGCCATTGATTTTCAGTAAGACTTCTCAGTCTTACTCTTATTTCTTCAGATAGGATGTCTCCGTATTCCTTGAATTCCTGTCTTCTGGTCCTTTGGAATACTCTTCTGGCCTTGTTTCTGTCCTTGATGATGTTCTGAAGTTCTGCTGGGATGACCAGGCCTCTGTTGTTCGTCATGGATTTTGGGATGTTGGCTTCCATGGCACGTTGAATTCTTCTTGTGATTTCTTCTATTTTTTCTTCTACTTCTTCTATTGATCGGAACTCTCTCTTCATTTCCATTTGGTTGAGCTGTCTTCTGTAGTTAGGCCAGTTAACATCTTTCCATCTCCATCTTTCCACTGGTTCTATCCTTGGCAAGTCGACTCTTGATGTCATTCTTCCTATTACTGGTTTGTGATCCGAACTGCAATCAAAGTAGGTCCTGACGTCTTCCATTATTACATCTTTGGTGATGAAAAGATCCAGTGTTGAGTTGTTTTGTCCTCTTATTGGGTTGATTCTTGTTGGTTCATCTGGAGCGAATAACATCCTATCTCTGTCGTCACAATATCTTAGTAGAGTTGTTCCTGGAGCTGTGTCTGTTGTACATCCCCATGCTGTGTGTTTGGCATTGAAGTCTACTGCTACGACTACGGTTGGTTTTTTTAAAGTAATGTGTTAAACTAATGATACCACAAAATTCATTTGATTTGAACGTACTTAAAAGTTTGGGGGATTTAGTGCTGCACACCCCCCTTAAAATTTTTCTGTGCGCTTAGATTTTGTTGTTTCTTTTTTATGAAAAATGCTTTCAGAACAAGAAAGTAACGTGTCCATTTTTATTACAAAATGTCAAGGAGTTTAGAGGAGATAAAACAAGTTTTATTTGGTAACTTCAAAGGGCTGTAACTTTTTTGTCTTACACTTTTGTACTAAGGTAAGTTGTATTCAGTAAATTTGTTTTTGTTCCCAAAATGCGTGATTTAATTTATGACAGCTTAAAATTATAACAGGCTTTCTTACTGGACAAGTGATAGGTCAAGGGACATCGGATCTGAATACAATGAAGCTATTTTATTTAATCTTAAGCCGCAAACTTTGTGTCGTAGAATCAGCAAAATTTGATCATATTTTGCAAACTGTGATGTGAGGCGCTAGATCGCAGGCGCCAAACACTTTTTAGACTAACAAGTGACTCAAGAAAAGGTGTATAATGAATAATTGAAATGATAATTGATTGTACTATGACTGGTTTATAACAAGTGCAACAAGATAGCACTCCAAAGGCCAACAAACGATGTAGAAGAGTTATGGGTACAAATAAAACAAATACGCGCTAATTGGTAGTACCAATACACAAAGGAAGGAGATACAGTATTAGGTATGGTGAAGATTGTAGCAGAGCAATAGAAAAACAGAATAGAACCAGCATGAATCCAATAAAATAAATACTGTTGACAGCAAACAGTTATATGGCCATAAAATAACAGAAGGAAAAAGATTTACAGACAGAAGAACAAAAACTGAGCAGTACTACCAAAGACGAACCAGATATTTTAAAATATGCTAGGTTAAGGAAGATATAAAAATTATATCTCTATATAGGTATAGGTTTATTATAGGTATAGGTATATATTTCATACACTTTACGTTATTTTTCTATCTTCCTTAACCTAGCAGAGATACTTTATATGTGTAGATTTATCTAATTAATATATTCAACGTTTTTATTCTCTGTGAATTTTGTTAAATTTAATTTTAATTTTTTACGACGAATTAAGTTACGCACATTGTAAAATTGGTATAAAATGTGTTTTTGGGTAACACTGGCAACGTCGGGTTCCTGAAATATCTTCGTGAGCTGTCGTTCCTGCAGTCGATTCCTGCACTTGTTTTGATTTTCTTATTGGGTTGTGAGTTGCGTTTATCTAGTAGGTACAAGCTTTAATTATCGTAGTAAAGTGAACAGTTTATTCCGTATTTTTGGAAGAAAACTTCATTATGGGAGGAGGTGAGCCGAACACAAATTTAGTTTTTGTATTAAATAACCCTTGTGTACTTAACATTTAGCAAGGTTAACATTAGTATAAACTTCCAACACTAATGAACCTAATATATATTCAAATATTTTTTAGCCGGCTTTTTATACTTCATTGAGCTCTAATTGAAAAATTGATAAAAAGCAATTGGTCAGTTATTCGCCTTGCTCGTTCCTAACCTATATTTTATTGAATAAATTTAAATGTAGGCCAGAATTAATTCATATTTTTTTTATCACAATTGCAATTGATATAAAGGTTTAACGGATAATAATTTACGTAAGTTGCGTTATCGTAATATGTTTATAAACAAAAAATTTTTTTGATAAAAATTAAAATTATTTTAAATATTGGCAATATCAAATTTTGGACATGTAGGCTGGCATTTTATTTCATTATAGGTGCTATATGTGTTTATTTTGTGTGCTTTATTCTTAGCAGATAGTATTAAGATGTCAAAAAAGGTCCATTGGCAAATTAAATTTGTTTTTTGAGGTCCAAAGACTCTCGGTTCCTATATTTTCGTTAAATTGATATCCTAGTCCACACACCTTTACTTCTATAGTAACAAAATACCTTTAATCTGTCAGTAGGACTACGAAAAGGCGTTTTTAGGAAAAACTATACGAGGATATTCGATAATAAAGTAATTTAAAAGTTTTATCGATAAAAATCTTAACCATAATTGAGAAATTGGGTCTATTTTATTAAAACTTTGGTTATTTCGTTTTTGAAAATGGTTTCCGACGTGTAGGGTCTAACTCAAAATTAATTCAGAATTTCAGAACGATACTAAAGAACTACCGTTGTGATATTAGCCCCCGAAATTGTCCCACATTAATGGATCGTTTACTGAAATGGCATATTGCCAGTTCGGGTCAAAACAATTTAGAAATTTTATGGGACATTTGAAGGATCGTAAGCGATTGATCGGTCAAATTTTTTAAATTCCTGTAAACTTTTATGTGCTTGTCACATAACTGCCTTCATCTGGTGGAAATAGTTTCGCTTTGAACTATCAAAAATCTTGATATATCATTTTTCCTGTCGCTGTGTTTGGATAAGATCTAAGAAAGTCAGGCACGAATTAGTTTTGAAGCTCCTGTAGTTTTTGTACACTCTGAAAACGGTGCAATTATGGAAGTACAGTAAAACCTCGATATAACGGACTACTTGGGGGGACAGGGCGTCCGATAAAGCCGAAAGTCCGTTGTATAAAAATATGTTTGAAATACATCAAAAACTTTTTTTAAATATGTATGTAGCGTATTTATATATATTATATAAAAAATACAAAATACAAACAAATTTCTATTTAATTGTTTTCGGACGTTCGTCGTGAAGTGACGTTGCTGTTGATATCGACACGCTTGCTGTCAGTAGTCCTGTTTTGAAAAAGGAATTTATCTGATGAATAATCAATAAATGTTACAAGATCGTCGAGATGCGATCTTACTTCTGAGAACTTCATTTTTTGTTGTTTTGTCGTCTTTTTCGCTATCTTTACTTCCATCCTCATTTTTTAGGTTCACACCTTCATCTGCTATTTCACTTTCAATCATGATGTTATACCCAGGGTCACTTCATCTACTTCTAGCCATTGTAAAACATCTTCCTCAGATACATGTTCTCCGGCATTATTATGTATTGTCCTACAGAAATCAGTAACTTCCAGAGCTTCTAAATCTGTGTGTGTATCTTGGGCATCAAACAAATTCTTCCAACCGTTTTTTTAATGTTTGCTCTTTCACTTCCTCCCATGCTCCAGCAAAATTAAAAATTGTTGATTTTAAATTGTGAGACCTTAAGTTTTGCAAGGTCCGCTGCCCTCTTGTATCTTCTGCAATATCTCCATCGTGCAATACAACCATTACTTCGTCTAAAAATTTCTGCGATATATTCGTTTGGTTGCCAAAAGTATACCCTGATGCATGGGTTGAAAAAGCGATGTTGTATTTTTTTTGTCAAAAACGACGTGAACCATCTTCCACTTCTTGGAGCTATAATATGAAACGGGCGGATGATGCATTATATCTTTGCTAACCATTACAGGAGTCAATCTATGCGATCCATCGGCGTTAGCACAAAACAGTGCTGATACCCTGTCTTTGCTGATTTTTCTTCTATAATTGTATTTTTAATATTTGGAGGCTTGTGTGCTTTCAGGTAAAGTACGTCGTAACAAACCAGTTTCATCAGCATGACAAATCTGAGATTCTAATAGCATTTCGTTACTGATATGTTCCACTAATTTTTGCCTAAATACACTCACCGGCAAAATTAACGGTAACACCTTAAAAATGGGACATGTTAGATGACTCGAATTTCCTAAACCTGTTGTCCGATTTTAGTGATTTTTTTAGTATGTTATAGGTATATTATTTAAGAATATCAATGAAATAATATTGTTGCTAGACAGGTCAACGTCATTTTATACCGGGTGTAACAATCATACTGTGTTTTTTCCTTAAAGTTCGAAACACCCTGTGGAATATTCTAGCATATATAAAATATTGAAATTAAAGCTCAATTATAGTCTCAGGCTTTCTTAACATTTTCTTTTTTGATTCATTTGCTTGTGTTGGATAATAAAAAAGTTAGGTACGTTAACAACTAGCCATGTTTTTCATCAATAAATGCTCATTTTCTTCTTAGTTTCACCAGCATATTTAAAGGAACAACCATAAAATCTGAGTATTTTCTCTCTAGTCTATATACTGTTTAGATAATATCATAATACGAATGTTGGTGAAGTATTTTGAATTTATATTACAATGGTAGTACAATATAAAACCTGTTTAAGAAGAAATAAAACACAAAGATGTCAGACTCAACAAAATACGGATTTTAAATGCATTAACTTTATTGTACAGTTTGAACTTAAATTGTTTTTTTATGCATTTTTTTGGCTTTAATAGCGTGTGTTTCCCCTACGAGCCCTTACAACTGCAGTTATTCGTCTTCTCATACTTCTGATAACGCTATCGATCAGTTGTTGGGCAGCCTCTCCCATTCCTCAATCTTTTGCAATTGTGACTTCTTCTCTGTTTTGAATAGCAGTGCCCTAAGTTTTCTGCCTAGCATGTCCCACATATCCTCTATCGGGTTTAGGTCTGGGGAACAAGCTGGCCAATTCATCGTTGTTATACCCACATGTAATAAGAAATATCTTACACTTACACTCTTACACTATAAAATAAAATTTTCGCCAATATATGGTGAAAAAGGTACCACATGGTCTTGGAGAATATCTCTGATATACTTATCTGCTGTTAATGCTCCACCATCAATCACCACTAACTCTGTTATTGCTCCCAAACATATACCGCCCCACACCATAATTGAACCTCCACCAAAAGGTACGGTCGTAGTAAAATTGAAAGGGGCATTTCGTTCTCCTTGGCGTTAATACAATCTTTCTCTACCGTCGATGTAATTTACACAGAAACGGCTCTCGTCCGTAAAGAGAATTTGACTCCAGTGGTTATCATTCCAATTTTGATGTACTCGACCAAATTGTAGTCGTGCTAAACGATGGTGTCTCTGGAGTCTGGGAGCTTTTATTGGCACATATGACTTGAGACCGGCTTCTTTAAGTCTCTTTCTTATTGTGCGCTCAATTAAATACAAGTTTGTACTTGTTATGAACAGACAGAATGACTGTAAAATGTAAAACACAATACAAATAAACAAATTAATTTGACATTTTGACATTTAAGACTTTCTTGTGACAAGGAGCTTTCAAAGCTATGTAGATATAGTCTATAAAATACAAATATAAAGAAATATTGCATTAATAACAGGTTCCTTTAAATTTGCCGGTGTGTGCATTAAATTGTTAACTTCTCATAGCCTACTTTAGGCTTGTTTTTAAACTAAGCAGAAAATGAGGATTTATTGATGAAAAACATGGCTAATTGTTAACGTACCTAACTTTTTTATTATCAAACATAAGCAAATGAATCAAAAAAGAAATGTTAAGAAAGCCTGAGGCTATAATTAAGTTTTAATTTCAATATTTTATATATGCTAGAATATTCCACAGGGTGTTCCGAACTTTAAGGAAAAAACACAGTAGGATTGTTACACCCGGTATAAAATGACATTGACCTGTCTAGCAACAATATTATTACATCGATATTCTTAAATAATATACCTATAACATACTAAAAAAATCACTAAAATCGGACAACAGGTTTAGGAAATTCGAGACATCTAACATGTCCCAATTTTAAGGTGTTCCGTTAATTTTGCCGGTGAGTGTAGTTCTATTTCTTCTTTTGGTGCACTTGAAGCTTCGCTGTAAACTCTTTTATTAATGATTCCGTGTCTTTATGTCCAAATGGTTTGCTGATATTAATTTCAGCAGAGGTTCCAGACACAGACTCCAACTTTTGTAGAATCTCTAGATTTTGATTGATCGATTTCGATTGTTTCTTTTCCGTTTGTCCATATTTATAGGGTAGGATTGCAAAAATTTTAACTTATTTACTGGCGTACACTAAATGTGTTCATTCATAACGAATAAACTAGAACTGCTGTAGAGTGGTGAGTAACCAGTGTGGTAATCACCCATATAATCATATAAACCTACGCGTTGTTATATCGTAATTAGGAGTACGTTTTTATTTTTTTTTGGCATTTGACCGGATTTTTTGTCCGTTATATCCGAAGTCCGTTAAATATAGGTCCGTTATATCGAGGTTTTACTGTATAATATTTGGAACTTTTTGCTAATAGCCATTATTTCCAAAGAACCCAAAAAAATATTTCTTTTGCTCTATAGAGTTTTACTTGTACATTGTAGATTTCAATGGTGTCTTTTTTCCTCATAGATATTTCCATAGGTACTGCAAGATTCGTTTCAAAGTTACAGTATTGTGCGAATTAATGGAATCATAGGCTGTTTTAATGAAAAAACAGTTTATTTAGTAAAAAATTATATTTTGACAAAACTATAAAGGTAAACTTACATCATTCAGTAGGAAATATGTCCCCCTTTGGCAGCAATTACTGCTTTTACCCGTTTTGGCATAGATTCTATGAGTTTCTGTCAGTTGTCAGATATCCTTTCATCTCGATACCAAACCTGAATGGCCGCTTCTATCATTTTTGTTTTAGTGGTACAGTCGATTTTTCGCAGTCTAGCTTTGCAAATGGCCCATAAATTTTCAATGGGGTTGAGGTCGGGCGAATTATCGGGCCAATCTAAAACATTAATCTTCTTATTTTTGAAAAATGCCATCATTTCCTTTGATTTGTGACAGGGAGCAGAGTCCTGTTGAAGAATCGCTCCTCCTTGGGGTTGACATTTTTGGAGTTGTTTGTCCAAATACTTTTCCAACATGGATTTGTATTTTTGGCTGTTCATCATGCCTTCAATTGGCACCAAAGATCCAACCCCCATGTATGAAAAACATCCCCAAAACATTTTCTTGACTGGATGTTTTACGGTTTGATCAATATGAGATGGTGTAAGCTTTTCATTGTCAGACTTCCTGACGAATTTCGACCGCTGCTGTCCCTGAACTATAAAGTGGGTTTCATCTGTAAATAGGACTTTTTTCCAGTCGCCTACAGTCCAATTAGAGTATTTTTTGGCCCACAGTAGCCTTTGTTTCTTCATTCGTTCAGTTAGAAGCTGTTTTTCCTGTGGACGAATTGCCCTTCTACCATTCTCCAAAAGTCTTCTACGAACAGTTGAGTCATGAATCACTATAGCTGATGCTGCTAGATCTTGTTGTAGGTCTTGGCTTGATTTTCTTGGGTCCAATTTGCTCTTTCGAAGTAAAAATCTATCATCTGCTGGTGTTGTTTTTCTCTTTCTTCCACATTTTCCTAACCTTTTCACATCCACTGATCCCGTTTCTCGTTTACGCTTCAAATTTTTTGCTTACTACCCTCTGACTCACTCCACACGTTCTAGCGATCTCTCTTTGTGACATACTAGTGTGTTCACTCAACGTGACAATCTTTTCACGCTTCCTAGGCGTAATATCCATGTTGGAATAAAACCAAAAACAACACAAAATAGTACAAAAACCCCCAAAACAACACAAGCTTGGTAAGAAATGACCTAAAACACACTCAAACACACCAACACACAGTAAGGTTATATTTTCAATGCTTGGTCAGTTGCCAACTGTGTAGGTAGTGTTGCCAACTGTGAATATTGAAAAAATGAAAAAAAAATTCACAGCGATTCCATTAATTCGCACAATACTGTACAAACACCAACACACCAACAAATCGTTTGGTGTTCAAATATTATACAGCGATTATATGTTAGTGAGCTTTAGTTTCTGAAGCTCTAAGAGTATTTTAGTTATCAATCTGTGTTTTTTCTCCCCAATGGCGCTACAGCCCAAATCGAGCCCTGGCCTCCTCTACACTATTCCTCTAACCTTGTCGGTCATGTGCCGATCCTCTCCAGTTTCTAACGTCTTGCAAATTTTGCGCCTCCTCTGCTACTTCATCCTCTGCGCCTTGCATTTTACTGTCTTCTTCTTCTTTTTATATAGACATGATTCTGCCTGTTTTTCAGTGTGCCTCCAGTAAGTTATCATTCCATCGTTTTCGTGGTGTTCCTACTGATCGTCTTCCTATTGGGGAACCGTCTCTTACCGTCTTTACTACTCTATTTGTTGTCATTCGGCTTATATGATCGTTCCATTCTACTCTTCTATTTCTTACCCAGTTTTTGATGTTCTCCACCTTGCATCTAAGTCGTATAGTGTGTTACCATCAACTTTTCTAAGTGTTTTCATCTCTACTGTTTCTAATATCCTTTTTGTCCTCTCTGTGTCAGGTCTTGTTTCTGCCGCGTATGTCATTATTGGTCTGATAACTGTTTTGTAAATTCTGCCTTTCGTTTTAATATAATCTATCATAGATCTTTGTCCATGGTTGTTATTAAATGTATATTTGTGTTGGTCTTTGTGGTCAAAAATGTGTTGTTTATTCGTAGTTCTTTATTCGTGCAGAAGTTGATCCTCAATTCTCCATTTTCGTTTTTAACATTCTCGTTATGCTTTTGTTTGATGCCGGATATTACTTGATTGTCTATTCGAGCGTTAAAATCCTCCAATATTATCATCTTTCCTCTGACTTGATCTACTACTTGTTGTAATTGGTCGTAAAACGCTTCCCTTGTTGTTTGAGGCTTATTATTTTCTAGGCCGTATATTCCGATGATGTTCAGGTCTTTCTTCTCCATTCTTATCTTTGCTGTTACTATTCTTTCTTATATGTATTGACACTCTTTGATGTGATTTTGGTACCTTTGGTGTATTAGTAGGGCTACACCTTCTTTGGACCTGTTTTCTTTTGCTACTCCACTGTAGATTATTAGGTATTCACCTAATTTTGATTGACCATTGTCTTCCTTTTATGTTTCCTGTAGAGCACAAATGTCTGTAGCATTTTACTGTCTAGGGCTCTTTTCAGCAATCTTTCGATCTCCGTTACTACTACACGACTAGCCATCTAAGTCTCTGAAGTTTAACAAATTCTGAGATCGCTGTCTCTTTGAATAGTTGGTAGAGTTCATGGTTGTACCTGGATCTTACTAGTCCGTTTTCGTTAATAGGTCCAAATATCTTCCTTGGTACTTTTTTTAAAGACTTCCAGCTTTCTTTCTGTGTTTTCTCAGATCACCCATGTCTCGCATCCATAACATACTATTTATTGGTCTGATATTAATTTTGTACACCCTAATTTTCGATCTCCAGTGTGTGTCTTTGGAGCAGAACACATGGGCGAGAGAAAAATAGGCTTTGCTTCCCTTTACTATTCTTCTTTGATCGTCTGGCCCTTCTGTTACATCCGTGCTTAATGCAACTCTCAAAGATGTGAAATTTTCTACAGTTTTAATATCGTCATCTCATTCAACGGTGCGTCTGTTTCCTACAGCTCTTGTCTGCGTTAGCATTTTTGTCTTTTAAATATTTATTTCCAGACCTGTCTCTTTTACCCCTGTTCTTAATCGTGAATATATTTCTGCCGCCTCTTCCGTTCTGCGAGACACAGTTGCGGGTGTCATGGGCTTAGGCGGCATTCTGTATTGATTTATTTGTACGGAGATTAGCTTTTCCTATATTTAACTGTCTTCAGATATTCGAGAGTCAGGTTGAATAGTGTCGGTGCCAGCCAATCTCTGCTTTAATCATTTGACTGTTGAAATGTTCTCAGTGAGCGCATTTTATATTCTGACAGTTGCTACTGACGAGTCCATTGTTGCTTTTATTAGTCGAATGTATTTTTGGGAGATGTTAAAGCTGTGCAATATTTGATTTATGTTGTCCTATTTGAAATCTATGAATATGTTGTGAATGTCAATATCGTATTCCCACGATTTATTAACAATTTGTTTCACTGTGAATAGCTGGTCAGTTGTAGATCTTCCTTGTTGCAAACCGGTTTGATATTTCCCGACAATATTTTCAGTTAATTCTTGGAGTCGTTTGTTTAGTATGTAAGTAAAAACTTTGTACGCTTTACACAAGAGGTTTATGCCACGATAATTTTCTTATTTAAGTTTAGCTCCTTTTTATAGATTAGGCATATAATCCCGGTTTTCTACTAACTAGGGACCTTTTAATTATGCCAAATCTAGTTTATGAACAAATGCATTTGTCCTACTAGGTGTTCGCCACCTAATTTATATAGCTCAAAAGGGAAACTGTCAATATGTGGAGCCTTGTTATCCTTCCATGCTCGTATTGCTTGTTTTACCTCTTCCATCGTCGGGGGTTCTATATTTTCTTTGTCTCCCTCAATGTGATACCTGTCTATATGCTCTTCATTCTCTTGCGTCTTCAAAAGAGTTTAAAAATAGGTTTTTATATCCCCTATTTGATTTTTGCATAGATTTGTTCTGTGTGTCTCCTTCTTCGCGTGCCATATCAGAATTATCCTACGTTGGC
Source organism: Diabrotica balteata (assembly GCA_918026665.1). Taxonomy (NCBI): domain Eukaryota; kingdom Metazoa; phylum Arthropoda; class Insecta; order Coleoptera; family Chrysomelidae; genus Diabrotica; species Diabrotica balteata. The sequence goes on along the minus strand of OU898285.1, from coordinate 79,827,353 downwards.
GATCACCATTGCGAACGCGTCTCGATCTTCTGCCATATGGAATAATTGTCCCGCATTTTCCCTCAACCAAGCAACCCGTTTTCTTCCTACACCTATATGGCCCTCTATTTTCCCTTTAAGGATCAGTTGTAATATTTTATATCGACTTCCTCTTACTATACGAGTATGTCCCAGATAAGACATTTTTCGATGTTTAACAGTCTTTAGCAGTTCTATATCTATGTTGACGCTCCTTAGTACTTCTTCATTAGTTTTCCTTGCTGTCCAAGGTATCTTCACCATTCGTCTATGAACCCACATTTCCAATGCTTCAATTTTGTTAATGATCGATACTTTTAGCGTCCACACTTCTGCACTATACAAAAGTATGGACCAAATATAACACCTAACCATTCTTTGTCTTAGTTCTAAACTGAGATAATCATTCAAAAGAAATGACTTCATTTTCATAAACGTAGTTTTAGTCATTGCTATTCTACGTTTTATTTCTATGTCTGGATCTACTTGGTCCATTATCAAAGTTCCCAAATATGTCATTTTGTGAACTTTCTCAACTTGGACTCCGTTTAATTGCAGCTTTGCATCGGGATGTGGGTCACGACTAAACACTAAAAATTTGGTTTTGTTTGAGCTTATTTTTGTGCCCATTTTCTCTCCTACCTCGTGAATACGATCAAGCAGAATTTGGATCTCAACTCAAGCTAGTAACACTCAAACACTTAAGAAAAAAAAAAAAACTTGATGACAGTAGAAATCTTGAACTCATTGGCAAGAAAGAAGAAACATAAAGCAAAAAGACCTGAAAAATACAAAGAAATAGAGAAACATCAGAAAGAAAATTCGAGAGGCAAAAGAGAGGTGGATCTCGATAGATGCAAGGATGAAAATAGAAGATGGATAAAAGTACGATCGCTTTAATTTACACAAAAAAAAATCAAGAAATGACAGGTTCTATGGAAAGAGCGTCAAAAACGAATATCCTTAAATGATAAAGGGAATATTATTATGTATGAGGAGAGATTATGGTACTGGACAATTTACATTCAACATACTATTTAAATGATGAAAGAGAAGACATGTTTGTAGAATACCGAAGATATGGACACAAATATTAAGGAAGAAGCATCTAAGCCCATCAAAAACACAAAAGAGGGTAAAGACCTCTGGACCCAGATGAGGTGCCCCTCGAATTAATAAAATCATCGAAGAAGATGTTATTGAAGTAATGGTTGAACTCTTTAATCTAATATATCAGACTGCACAATCCCCAGACAATGGCTGCACTCACCTTTGTAGCAGAATTCCAAATAAACCAAGTTCAACAATTGCTAGACACAGAAACCATAGCTTTACATGAGTTACACTTAAAACATTTTTTGAAAATAATTGACAGCAGAATTGTTAATACTATTGAATTATGAGACTTAGGGACACACAATTTGGCTTAGAAATGGTATGAGTACAAGATTGCTTTGTATCGGGCTTGAATGTGCTGGCTCAGAGATGATTGGAAATGAATCAAGGATATTGTACTTAAGTTTTGTAGACTTTGAAAAAGGCTTTGATAAAGTGCTAACTAAAAGCTTGTAGTATATTAAAAAGCAAAAATATTGACGTCGTGGATCTGAAACATTATATCTATTAATATTGGAAATTCAAACTGCCAAGGTAGGAGTTCGACAGGAGTACACGAAAAATATCAAATACAATGAGAGTGTCCGCCAGGGTAGAGTGTGTCCACTTGTTTTCAATGTCTACAGTGAGCGGTATTTCAAGAAGGCTCTCAGAGCTAATAAAAGGTTATTAATCAATGGAAAAAGTTTTTGAATAACATACGTTTTGCGACGATTACAGAAATAATTACGGATAACAACAATGAATTTAAGAACGTATTGGCTTACGCCCTTAATGAACCGCCAGTCATGAGTCAGGGACTGATGATAAAAATTTAAAGAAAACTAAATCGCAGATCATGACTAAATCTGCAATGCAAATATCAATTGACGATTGACGATATGCAATTGAGCGTCTCAAGTGTTAATACACTATAATTACTTACGGAACATGGATAACATCCGATGTAGGGACCAAACCAAAGAATTAAGACAGTATTGATACAAGAAGTAATCTTTTATTACACTTTAAAAAAGTTTCTTTGTTGTCGCGGATATAAGGTTAGAACTCGCTGAGAACTGACTTCGAGGTTAGTGTTCTCTACTCTTATTCTTTGGTTGGAGCTTGGACACTAAAACAAGTTCATCTGAATACAGTTGGCCGCCTTTGAATTTGGTGTTACAGAAGAATCTACGATAACATGGACTCAAAGAATGTCAAAACATGGAAGTAACCATAGAAGGATAGGAAATGAGGCGGAAATAATATTAACTCTTAAAAGACGAAATTGCAGTACTTGGGTCATGTGATGATGAGGGCATAAAAATACGCATTATTAAACTCTATATGCACGGGCAAAAAGCGAGGAAGGAAAGCGAAATGTGGGAAGACGAAGAATATCTGTTAAGAACTTGAGGGAATGGTTTGAAGCCGTAGTGCAAGAACATTTTAGTCGGCAGTCAACAGAGTCCGCATAGTGATGATTACCACACCATCGATAGAAGATGGAACTTAAAGAAGAAGAGAATTTGGATACCTTCAATATTATCTGATAGCATTGCTGTATCGTGTGTATATCTAATCACATTAAGAAGTTGGGGTGTGTATCCTCTTAAAGTGCATAGATATTTATTCACTTCTCTTACATCGTTGCTTTGAAGATTTTCTTCCATTTTGATTGATATATTACTTTTCTTTCCTTGGTTTATTTTTCCATATATTTCTTGATTTATTTTTTGCATGGCCTCTTTAAACTCTTTTTTTCTTAATTAGATGGCTTTGGTAAACACCAATTAGCCAGACAATATATATACCAGCCCAGAAAATAGAGGTATAGATTAGTGACGCAAAATGTGGCTTTCGTAAAGTATCGTTTTTTTTTTGGATTTTTTTTTATTTTCGGAAACCGTCTGTTATAAACTGGTTGTTCTAATGCCAATTGACTTATTGTCCATCTTACACTTATTCATGATTCGCATTCCAGAATTCTCGAAACCTATGCCAGCTTGTACAGGTCAGTAGATGGGTACCATAAGCTCTTGAAGTCACTTTTTAGTTTCCAAAAAGTGATTGTCACATAGGAGCGATAAGGAAAATGAAATCTCTTTGAAATGTGGGCGTACAGACAAACGCAAACTGTGATAATATCATGAGTTAAAAGAACTAACAAATAAAGAGTGGGGAAAGAAAAAAACAGTAAAATAATGGTCAAAAAAACAAAAATCCATTACTTCGTGCACATAATGCATGGTAAAACATACAGCATCCTACGGCAATGCAGGGAAACATAGCAGGCAAAAGAAATATCGGAAGAAGACGTATATCATGGCTCAGAAATTTGAGGGAGTGGTTTGGATGTAGTTCAAGTGAACTATTTAGACCATTTTTTCAAAAGTCAAAATATTCATGAGGATAGACTACTTTATAGCGAAGATGACATCTGAAGAAAAATAATTCTAGAATTTCTCTCTCTTTAGTCCTGCCCCTTCCCCCTCCGAGAGAGTATAGTGGTCATCGTGTATTGTCCATCTCCAAAGATCTCTGTCTATCTTCATTTCTTTTATTTCATGCATAGGTGTTTTGCTCATTCCTATAATTTGCTCATTCGATCCATCTGTTGGGATCTTCCACGTGATCTTCTACCTTTCCTTGGACTAGGATCATTTTATTAGAATTAATACGTAACGTAACAGCAACGATGGTAAAACGAAAAATACTTTATTTAACACAATATTTTTCGATTATTAGATTATTTTAGATTATTATTAGATTATTTAGAGTGTCACCACGCCCTAACAAAGGCTCGAGGAATAGGGAGGGGGGATTTTACAACAATTGGATCGTGGTTTATATCCCTCTGTGGGTTGTTTTTCCACTGTTCCGAAAGTCATTTCTTTAATCTTTTTAAGTCCTGACACTCTTTTAACCGTTTTCCATCTTAACTTTTTAGTCTTATTCCTTCTATTGTATTCCTTTCTACTTAGCGCTCCACCGCATTACAGTAATGAAGTCCTGGAATACCTTTGCAGGCAGTACTCTGGTCGGTGGATAGGAAGGGGTCGTGACGCACCTATTTCTTGGCCACCCAGAAGTCCAGGTCTTAACCCTGTGGACTTTTGCTTTTTGGGTGTTTATAAAAGAGAAAGTGTATTCTGTAACAATAGAGGACGAACAATAATTGAGGGTTAGAATAATTGAAGCTGGAAATCAATTCCGTCAGAAAAATATGATTTTTCAGCGCATTCGGTTTTCCTTATTAAAACGATACCGAATGTGTATTGAAGAAAATGGCTGTCATTTTAAACATATATTGTAATATCATATTTATAGAGGTTATAGACATTTTTTGTACTTGTTAATTCGTTTAAGCCATTTATTCAGTTGCACGTAATTTTTTAAAGGTTAATGAAAAGGGCCGTAACTCAATAAGAACTGTTTTTTGAAAAAAGTGATGAGGCAAAAATTTTTTTAAAAGTAATGTGTTAAACTAATGATGCCACAAAATTCATTTGATTTGAACGTACTCAAAAGTTTGGAAGGATTTAGAGCTGCACACCCCCTTAAAATTTTTTTGTGCGCTTAGATTTTGTTGTTTTTTTTTATGAAAAATTCTTTCAGAACAAGAAAGTAACGTGTCCATTTTTATTACAAAATGTCAAGTAGTTTAGGAGATAATGCAAAAAAACAATTTTTATTTTGTAACTTCAAAGGGTTGTAACTTTTTTTGTGTACAATTTTGTACTAAGGTAAGTCGGATTCAATCAATTTATTTTTGTCCCCGGAATGCGTGATTTAATTTATGACATACCTTTTTGAAACACCCTGTATACTTACATCTTTTTACTTAATGATCGTAAGTCCTTTTCTAGTTCATAGATATTTTATAGAAGTTTTTAAACCAACATTCTTGGTACTAGTGCATATGTTCCCCCTTTTTTTCATAACATTTTACAAAAAGAAGTTTTTATTTCATTGTAAGTTTTTTTATATATAAAAACTATTGAATTAGCTACCGTTAGCTGGACGTTTTTCTGATTTCTTTGTATTCTCTGTACTTTTTTTTCCATTTTGTGGTTTAACCATTTTTTCTATAGTTTCTTTTTTTCAGTGAGCAGTTTTCCAATTACGTGACCCCAACATGGGTTTTATTGCTTTATTGCCTTTTGAATTTTTTCCTTTTTTTTTGAAAAAAAGATCCTAGAGACAAAATCTCTCTAGAAGAATATTTTTAAGTACATTATCAGCAGTTTAACAGTCGTGACAATAACATTAGCCGTTATATATCTTTATAAATACTGTACTTTAATAAATTTTGATCTTAAGCGAATAATAATGAGATGAAGGCAGATAGTTCGCACCTGCCACATTCGGATTATAAATAAACAGTTATGTGGAGTAAATAATTTAAAAACGAAATGGTCCTTTCAGTTGCTATTTTGTCATCTGCATTACTAATAATTTAGTGTGTCCAATACTTTTTCAAGTGTAGGAGCAATTTATAATGGTTTAGATATAATAGCAAACTATAAATACATAGAAACACGCAGTAGCCAAAAATAAATTTTAATTCAATGATTTTAATGCGACGGTATTTTTAAAATGACGGTTACCGAAAATATTACATTTTTATCTTTGTGATTAGTTTTAAAGGCCATCTGGTGTTGGTTTCAAGTTTATTAATTTAATTTTTAAGACAACACTTCAAATAAAGTCAATTCGCCTATATTATGGTGACTGTAGTAGTATTCAAATTATCTATTACCCAATTTTTAATAGCGTTACAAAAGCAATCAGAACTTAAGCAAATATGCGAATATACATATAATTTCGAACATTTACATACAATAACAGAAAATAAACATAAAAATTGTTAAAATACACACTGTGTCAAAAAAGTGCCACATTCGATATTTTTTAGACAAATGAAATGTTCCTGATGTAATATTCGTATTTAAAGCTGTTCGGCTTGAATAAAAGCTTAGTTTTTTCGCTGCTAGAAAATGGGTAGACGAGTTTGGGGGTTTGATGGATTACGTTATAACCAATACGGTTATAACGTAATCCTCTGGGGCTCTGGAATCTTCAAAAGACATCTCAGTCAAGGACGCCGCCTGACTACCCTTAGAGCAGGATTCGTTCTTCGTACTTCCGGCGATAGTTTCCGAGGTACTTTAAAATGCCCTCTCGTCGCCGAGTCTACGCCGAACGCCTACCTGCTAAACCAGACCCTCCTCTGTCATCCAGCGATCCGGAAGCGGAATGGCCGCTGTAAGGGCGGCATCACTTCCGAAGCACTACCTGTATTCATTCATACACATCCACACTCTATTCATCAGCAAGGAGGCTCCCTGTCTCGTTCCAGGTAGCGCGTAGAAGACTCTCATCGCTCCTAGTTCGGCATCATTCCCAGACGGGCATTTCGTCCTTCCCCACAGTCTAACTCATACAGTCTGACCCACTTTTGTAGCTTCACCTTTCAGCATCATTCACTCTTAGCTTTGCCGTTGGTCCAGCTTTCTTCCTCTTCCTTTTTCTTCATCACTGCACGGATTCTTCTTCTTCTCTTCTTCCTCGTTTTCATTAGAGGACATATCATAATCTTCAGCCTGACACTTTTTATTTTTACGCATATTTTGAATAGACAAACCATTGTTTTGTTTCATTTTCTTGGGCAGTAGCAGGACTGGTTCTCTAGTCTTTCTTTTCTTTAATAGATTATCACTGGAAGTCGCAGATTTTTAATTTTTGTTGAAAAGGTATTTTTTGTGCTTACCTTCTTGTTTGGCGCTCCTATTCTTCGTTCTTCTAGTTCATCCTTGTATGATGACGATGTTAATATGACAGTTTTACCTTTCCTCTTGTTCCCTGTCAGGGTGATTAAGCATCCATTTTTTAACCTTTTGTGCTTAAAATGTACTAAGTGGTGCCATAAATGAGACATCGAGCGGTTGTAATTGATGTGTGGTGTGTGGTGGAAAACATAATACAACGTTATTTTCTCTAGCAAGATGAAGGAGTTGGGAACTGTGACTATCAAGAATAAGCAGCACTGGTTTTTGAGATCCGGGATTAGAAAACTCAATAAACTTTTTAAACCATAAGATAAAGTTTTCTTCGGTAATCCAACCAGTCTCATAATGCACTGCAGATGACCCTAGTGGGGCACCATCAAAGAATTTCTGTACTGCTTCTCGATTAAAACCTTTTGCTCTTGCCAGTGAAGTTTTTTCAGGATTACGTAATGCTAATTGGGGGTGCCGCCTTAGAAAGCCATAAAGCCAATGTTTACCAGCCATTTTCTTATTTTCATTATACACGTATGGAATGTGATTTTTAACGGCTAAATCAAAAGCTAGTTTTCTTAAATCTGTTAAAGCTAAGGCCAAACAATCTTTATCCATAGTCTTAAATCTACCCAATCTTTTTTCTGCAGCTTCTTTCGAACTCAATCCTTTTTCTCGAGCTTCTTTTACTTTGCGCTCCAAAGTAGTTTGTGGAATAGCGCACAGCTTCGATGCTTTTCTGTAACCCATGTTGCATTCTAAAACTTCTTGAATGGCGGCCATTATACTTTCCTTGGACCAACTCTGTCTGTCGCTTTTTCTTGTATAACGACCCAGTTGAAATCTTAAAAAAACATAATTATTTAGATAATTCAATGCATAAATGCTTATCCTAGTAATTTTTGTATAGACTCGAGACTTTTTTCAATAATACCTTTATATTTAAATAATTTGTCAAAAGTAGTTCTACCTAAGTACCTAGTACAATTACTTAATCGGCATTAAAATATTCCGTAGGTTAAAATGGGAACGTCCCCGTTTTGAGTACCCTTATTACCCCATATTACCCTGCGTCCCCGTTTTAGGCGACTCTTCTCCTATGGGATTGCTGAGAAAAACTCGATAGACTGCTGGAGGGAGCTACAAAATACTTCGGTCCAGAGTACCAAAAAACACTCTCGACGACCAGAACATAGCCTACGTCCGAATACAACCTTACTCACTCTTCGATAGTAAACCCGGATAAACACATGGTAAAATGTGTATTGGATGGACACACTTGTAGGTACTGCGAAAAACAAGCAGAAATCAGGTCAGAATCGTATGGCTTTCGTACTGTGCATATGTAAGTGAAGTCACACCTACATAAAATTGGACTGTTTCATAGAGCTGTAGATTCTGTAGCAGAGAACTTGAAACAGTCAACCACATCTTGCATGAATGCGAGGCACTAGACTACCAAGTGCCTTCAAAAACCTAATGGTACCCATTTGCTAGATTTATACCAGCTTATTTAGAGTCTGGAATGGGTATCATGAATAAAAGAAGATGTGCAATACGCCAAATGGCTCCAGAACGACCGATTTATAACAGGCGGCTTCGAGAAAAAAGAGTCATTATCTGAGGAAACATCTGCTTCAGATTTTTTACATTTCATATATATTTTTTTAATTACAGTCTGTTACATCTAAGTATTTTTGTTGTGTTACCCCGATTAGGTTTCGGTTTCTTTCATTTTCGGTTTTCGTCATAGTTGCCAATGGAATTCTCACAAGAGAATTTACCTGTTTAGTTATGATGATTGGATATGATAAAATTTGTAATAATAATAAAAACCAATTACGTGTTATCATTATTCTGTAAATAGAGCCTCATGAGTTTATTAATTTCACGTAATCTTCCTCCTTGCATACTGCAACACTTAAAAGGATAATCCTAGATTACTAACAGTCCTAATACACTGCTTATATCAAACGAGATATTTTTTATTTCTATTTGATTAACTTTCGTAGTATTAAGTGCTCAATAAAGACAAATGCACGCAATAAGATTATGCCTTATTTTCCATTTTTTACTTGAAATATTATCTTCAACGTTTTTTTTTTCTAGGCTATGCTTGGGTGACGTTAGCGACGAATGATTCCTATTCGTTGGGATCCCTTGTCTTGGCTCACTCTTTGAAGCAAGTTGGTACCAAACAGCAATTGGCAGTTCTTATTACCCCAGGGGTTACGAATTCTATGAGGTAAGTTTTTCACAGATCATTTTTAATGATTCTCTTGACTATATAAAAGATTTTATTATCTGTAAGCTAACGCAACAATATCGTTAATACAGTTACGTATTTTGGTGAACGATCTAAATGAAATTGACATATTTCGTAATTTACTGGTGTCCACTATGGCTTACTTTGTCCAATATGAACCCTTTTGCACGTCGAGAGTCATTATTAAATATTAGCTTGTCCACTGCTGGACATAGATCTCGCTCATAATTTTCCATCTGTTAGATCATGCGCCTCTTGCATCAAATTACCATGGCAACGTTTTAGATCGTCAGTATAATGTGTTTGTGAACGATCTATACTTCGGTAGGAATTATCTCTTGGTCTTCATTCCAGTATCCGCTTTGTTCATCTGTTATTCGAACCACGTGACCTGCCCAGTTCCACGTCATTGTTGCTATTCTTTCTACAGCATTAGCCACTCCTGGTCTTCGTCGTAGCTGGCGGTTTGGGATCCTGTCTCGTATTAAAACGCCCAACATAGCACGCTCCATCGCCCTTTGAACCACACGGATCTTTTTCACTGTTCTTCTTGTCATAGTTAACGTGTTCGCTTCGTAAGTAACACTGGCAAAACACACTGATTCAAGGTTTTTCTTTTAATACATATTGGTATGTCGGAAGATTTGAAAATGTGGCTCAACTTGTCGAAGACTACCCAAGTCAGTTTTATACGAAGGGGAAGCTCAACGGTTTGGTTATCGTTTCCTATGCGATTCTCGTGACCTAGGTATTTATAGGCCATTACCTTGTCTATGGATCTTATTCCTACACATTTATTTTCGCTGACTACAATATTTGTCATCATCTAGGTTTTAGATATATTTTTTTTCAATCCCGCTTCTAGGGAAGAAAGGTAGAGTTGATTTAAAAGTTCTTTGGTCTCGTCCTATCAGCTATAAGCACAATATCATCTGCAAACCTCAGGTGGCTAAGCTTTTTTCCATTTATCTTTATGCCCTTGTCGGTCAGTTTTCCTTTTTACATTTTTACATTTACAGTTATATATTATCTATAATATATATATATATTATATATATTCCGAAAAGCGTAGTAAACAGTTTCTTTCTTTGATGATCACCCACTCTAACTAGTTGTTGCGTTTCTTCGTCTTCAGATGCAAATCCACTAATGGATGTTAGCGATCACATTTTGCATTAATTCTCTATTTCTTGCAATATGTATCAGAGATTGTATGTCGTTAATCCCTGTCCATTGCCTTATGTTTCGGAGCCAGGACATTTTCTTGCGTCCCATTCCTCTCTTGCCTTAAATTTTACCCTCGATTATAAGTTGGAGGAACTGGTATTTTTTATTTCGCATGATGTGACCTAGATACGCCGTTTTCCTTTTCTTGATGGTTTCGAAAAGTTGGCGTTCTTGGTTTATTCTTTTAAGGACATCTATATTTGTGATTTTCGCTGTCCATGGTATTTTTAGAATACGGCGATAGAGCTACATTTCGAAAGCTTCTAATCTGTTTATATCCCTAGTTTTGAGTGCCCAGCCCTCTACGCCATATAGCAGCACTGACCACACGTAGCACTTAGTAAACCTTAGTCTCAGTTGAAGATCGAACTCTGAACAAGTCAGTACCTTCTTGAATTTTACGAAAGCTTGTCGAGCTTGCTCAATGCGACATTTTACTTTCCTGTCCGATGCCCAGTCTTCAAAAAGCCACGATCCCAGGTATTTAAATTTAGTCACTCTTTCAATGGACTTAGTATTCAGTGTTATCTGGAGATGATCAATAAATTTGTGTTTTTTTTGGTATTAATCTCTAATCCCATTCGCTTACTGTATTCTCCGATTATAGTGACAAGTTGTTGAAGATCGACTATGTTGTCACAAATTAAGACACCATCATCAGCATATCGTATGTTGTTGATCAATACTCCATTCACTTTGATTCCCATCTTTGCATCCTCCAAAGACTCTTGAAATATGGCTTCCGAATAAATGTTAAATAAAAGAGGGGAAAGCACACATCCCTGTCGAACGCCCCTTCTTATATGTATGGGTTTGGATATAGAATTGTCTATTTTTAACTGTGCCGTTTGATGCCAGTACAAGTTTTCAATGCATCTTATGTCTTTTTTGTCTATATCAACTTTCTTGAGGATCCGCATTAACTTGTGGTGTTGGACACGATCAATCGCTTTTTGGTAATCCAAAAAGCATAGGAACACATCCTTCTTCTGATCGTAACAATTTTGGACCAGCACCTGTGTTGCTACTATTGCTTCTCGTGTTCCTAAACCTTGCCTAAACCCGAACTGGGAGTCACTGATGTCCCATTCACATTTTTTGTATAATCTTTGATGTAGTATTTTTAAGAATATTTTTAAAGTGTGATTCATCAGGCTAATGAGTCTGTGATCCTCACATCTTTTTGCATTGACTGTCTTGGCAGGGGAATAAAGGTAGAGTGTAACCACTGTTGAGGATAGCAGCCAGTTTCATAAATTAAGTTAAATATTTTGTGTAGTGCTGAATTCCCCTTCATCCAGTAATTTGAGTATTTCTGACAGGATTTCATCTGGTTCAGTGCCTTATTGTTTTTTGAAATTAATATTGCCTTTTCTATCTCCTCTTTGGTGATTGAAGGGCCAGTCAGCTGGTCGTCTGCATACTTCTTCCTTTATAATGAATAATTTAACAAGGACATAACACTAAAGTTGTTATTAGATAGTTTCTATTAAAATTTTTGTAGCTATAAATAGTAGCCCAATTGGTTTAAAGGTTTCACATTGAAGTAAAATGTTATTTTGTCTTTTCTGTATGTCTTTTGCAATAGCCGTTGGAAAATATCATCAAATATATATATATATATATATATATATATATATATATATACATATATTCAGGGATTCTACAGTATTCACTGCCTTCCCTCGCTCAACCGTTTCCATCTCTCTCTGTTGTCCCATTCTCCATCGTTTAGGCCTCTCTTACTCATGGCGTCGTCTACTTCGTTCCTCCAGGATCTTCGGGGTCGTCCTCTTTTCCACCTTCCTATGGGTCATATTCCTGTAATTTAGTCGATCCTGGAATACCTAGGCCACGTGATGAGGGGATCAAAATTTGAAATTTTGAGAAAGATTCAAGGAAGAAGATCTGTTGGCCGAAGGCAGAACTCATGGTTAAAGAATCTACGTGATTGGTATCAATGTAGATCGATTGATTTGTTTAGAGCAGCAAGTTCTAAAATAAAAATAGCCATTATGATTGCCAACCTCCGTAGGGAGACGGCACTCGAAGAAGAAGAAGAATCTTGTTGGGGATCTTCCTCGTGATCTTGGGCCTTCTATCTTTCCTTGGATAATAAGTATTTCCATGTTTTCTGTGTCTGCTCTCATAACATCTCCAAAGTATTTTAATTGTTAAAGATGACCTTTGCGGAGAGCCGTTTGCTGACCTTTGGCTCATTTAAAATTGAATTATTTGTTCTGTGGTCGGTCCAGGAAATTCCTAACATTCTTCTCCAACAGAACATTTTAGTGGCGTCTATCTTTCTTATTTTGGTTTGTCGTAGGATCCAAGATTTACATCCGTCAGTATTGGGAATATTACGCAGTTGATCAACCTCATTTTTAGTGTTCGTGAAATTTGAGCGCCCTTCCATATTTTGGCTATCTTTCCTACGGTGACTCTTGCTAGTGAAACGACATCTACGTTTTATTTGTGTCTGTAGTGACCGTGTGTTTGTGATCAATGATCCCAGATATTAGTATGAAATCACAACCTCAAATCGGTTAATGGTGGTTATGTTGGATGATTGTTATGTAGTCTATCAACTATCATGATCTTTGTCTTTGATATGTTTAGCTGCAGACCAAATATTTGAATTTCGTTTTCAACCAGTCGTATGAGATCAGTTAACTCTTCTAGTCTATTTGCAAAACGCACGTTGTTTATTTTTCGGCCATTTATTGAGATGCCCTTTCCATATATTAAATAATTGTGGAGACAGTATAGATCCTTGTCTGACACCTTGTTCTGGATACAATTCGGTTGAGAGTGTGTCAAGCACTTTAACTGTTCCAGTAGTGTGTTCGTATAGTTCAGTTATAAGCGAAATTAAGTGTTGTGGTACGCCTACTTCCTTTATTATCTGCCATAAATGTTGCCATTTGACTGGTGGGCTATTGAATTCCCTAGATTTTTCTATTATTTGTCTTATATTCAGAAGATATAGTTTTTATGTATGTATAATCACATATAGTGTTTGTGTAAGATTAGTGAATGGTTGGTTATGTAAAATCGTCTCTGATTAATGAAAGTTGATAATACAGTTCCTTAAAGACCGCTGTTCCAAAAATTAATTAAGATACATAAAAGCAACACAGAAACCTTGGCATTTATTTTAAATATAAAATAATTTATCGCATTTATCAGATAAGGTTTTAATCCACACGTACTGATTGCAATGAGTACAAAACTTGCGGAATTTCCTTCCGATATATAGGTATATAAAATATATATTATATATGTATATTTATTTCATTTGTTTGTTCTCTTATTTCCTCTTTTGTCATTGGGTGGAATGCATAAAACGTAGTAAATGCTATTGCTTCAGCAAATAGTATCTAGTTTGTAGCATTTTCTTTTACAGAAAAGGAGCTGCTTTGTTGAAAAGACCGTACTACACAACCGAAGTACAGTAGACTCGCGATTATCCGATATAATTGGGACCGTGACTACCTCGGATACGGAAAAAACTCGGTTAACAAGAAAAAACCGTAACAGCAGATAACTGTGGTTATTTTAATGACTAAAAACTAATACAGTACTGTATATAAAAGATTTAACTTATATTACCACTGTTTAAAGTCTTTGACTGATTTTTGCGTAAGCTTTATTCCTCTTTTGAGGCGACGATGTTGCGCCAACGTTGAAAATGAAAAAGTCTACTGGTGCCGATTCCTCTTGCTGCCTGCTGATGTATGCGAAAGCTGCTTCACGGGTCTTTAATCCATCGTAAGGAGAAATATTTGGAGTTATCTTATCTGTATCTTTTTCTTCTTCATGGTTAATATTTAGAACTAGATCGCAACTGCATCTATTGTTCCATTTCTTCATCTCCATTCATTCCATCGATAACGTCTTGGTTTCTGATTGGCTAGGTTGACAATAGTATTAACCTCAAAGTCATCAGCGTGTTTAGTAGTACCTGAAGAAGTATTTGCTAATAATTTCTCTTCATTGCTTCTATAACGCCTTGTCTTGGAGTTGGATGAAAGACGTCACATTGGTTCGTGACGCACACAAGGAAAACAGTTCTTATGTCGATTCCTCTTGCTGCCCGATGTATGAGAGAGCTGCTTCAAGAGTCTTTAACCCATCAGAAGAAAATTTTTTTGAGTTATCTCATCTGTATCTTTTTCTTCTTCTTCTTCATGGTTGATGTTTAGAACTCGGTAATTGCGTTATCTGTCAGTTCCATTTCTTCATCTCTATTCATCCAATTTATGACGTATTGGTTTACAATTGACTAGGTTGGCTATAGTATCAACTTCACAGTCATCAGTTACTTTTGGAAGGTCCAGTCTTTTGTTTTATATCTGAAATAATTTTTTCCATGCTTTTTGAATAGTGAACACTTTTACGCCATCCCATGCAGATGAAATCTAATAGCAAACATCTTTAATCGTGATATTCTTCAATGCGTCAATTACAGTCAGCCTCTGCCAATAATTCCTCTTCATCGCCTCTATAACACCTTGTCTAGGAGTTGGATGAAAGACATCACATTGGATGAAAGGAACACAGCTCTTATATTACCACTAATCAATTTATTCGGGTCTTGGTGGGATTGTGCGTTGTCCAGCAACAACAAAGCTTTCGAAATTAGATTTTGGTTTTTTAGGTAGGCATCAATGACTCGTACAAAGTTATTAATAAACAAGATCTTAAAAATGTTACAGTCCATCCATGCATTGAGTTGGTTTTTATAGGCTGTAGGTAAGCAATTCACTTACTACATATTTTTTAAATGCTCTTGAATTTTTTGATTTTCCTGTTAAAAGAGGTCTTAATTTTAATGAATTACAAGCATTGTTGCAGATCATGATTCTGACTCTTTGCTTGATTTTCTGGTAACCTGATGCAGTTCCTTCGCTTTTAAGAGGTAGTGTTTTCAAAGGAAGCATTTTAAAATAAAGGCCTGTCTTGTCACAGTTAAATATTTGGTTTAAAGGTAGTCCATCTTTAAGGATAATGTCTATATATTTTAAATAAAATGCTCCAATTTTAGTTCTGTCATCAAAAAGTTTTTTGCCGCAAAGATTTAATTGTCGAATACCATATTATTTCTTCTTCCATGAGTCAATCCATCCTTTACTAGCACAAAAGTTTTCTCGTTCATTTTGAAACTTCTTGTGGAAGTTAATATATTTGGCTTGGAGTATTGGATCATTTATGGGAATGCGCCATCCTCTCATTTGTGAAAACCATGAAAACAACGGCTCAGAAGTTTATGGTATCTTTTTTCATAATCTTCTTCGCCAATTCACTCACACCACTCACACTTCGGTTGACCTACTGTTCCACTTTTGCTTTCAATCTCCAACAGTTACTTCTTCAACACCTAAATCTGAAACACCATTCTCCAACTCACAATAATAAACATAGGAACAGTAATTGTGGACAAAAAGTGACACAGAAACTTCTGGAATTAAGGCGGTGAACAATTTCTGAAAATTCCGGCTCGACTTAACAGCGCATAACTATTCGCAATTGTGACTTACCAGCTACGACTTTTGTCTCGGTTAACCAAGGGGCTCGGATAACCAAGACTCGGATAATCGCGAGTCTACTGTACTTGCTACTGACCTGAAGGATCCACTACTAAACGTAGCGGTAGTAGTGCCGTAGTGCCTTTGTGCGCATCACACCAATCGTATTAGAACTAGTTTTTCATGTGGTTTTTCATATTCTTGTGTTTTGTGAATAATTATTATTAGAATAAGCGAGTAGTGAGTAAAAATGAGTGGTTCAGATTCCGAAGCGACAAAAGAGTTAGGCGAGGACAAAAATGAACAAGTATTGTTTGTTGATCTCTTAAAAATTATTAAATTTTATTTGATAAAAGAATGGTCCCAAAAATTAAACATAAAAAGCAAGCTGCATTGAATATATTAACTGCTGCCTTTAATGAAATTATCGAAAAAAACCTGGATTCAAAACAAATTATGAAGAAATTCAACAACATGAAAACAAAGGTTAAAAGTTGTTGACGTAAAAAAAACTGGTAATAAAAAAATCGTACTAACTGACTGGCAAATAAAATTCTATGAGTTATGGAACATTGGAAAAAATCCAGTCTTGCACAGGGTACCAGGACCAGGTGCTTGTCAGGCCAGTGTAACAGAGGAGATTGGGGTTTCATCACAAAAAATAATGATGAAAAGGTTCTTTTTCAGCTCCAATTCTGGTTGCCAAAAACTAACAGGCAGAGCCCCAAATATCCTAGTGCGAAGGAGGAGTCGTGATTGAACTACAGAGACCTCTTCGAAACAATTGAGCAGCCGACTCAATTCTTGTGCTCGAGCTCAACAGTCTTCGGCAGAAGCTCAGGAACGAGCTGCGAATGCATTGATAAAGTTTGCTGAAGCTGGTGAGCAATTAGTCAACCATATAGTTCAACGTGATATGGTACAGTGACAAAATTTGTATGTAGATATGTATTTTTATAAAAACAAAGGTATAAATTAAATATTACATAAATATGTTATTATGTTGTATTTTGTTGTATATTAATAGAATAAAAATCAAAATATTCGTTACGAATTTTTATTAGACCCTGTACATATGGTAATAATATATGTGTTAATTGGTATTACTCCGCAACCTCATTTCTATGTTGTGTTTGATTTCCTTCAGGTATCTCTTCATTCGCATCTTGCATTACAATTTGAACTGGATCAAAATCATGGTACGGATCCTGCAGATGTTTAGATATGTTGTGAAGTACAAATGCACTTACAATATGTATTCTAAAAGGAACGCTACCAATTTGCTTGAAGAAAAAGGTTTACAACCAATGCATACTGCCAGTAATAACATATGGTTCCGAAACAATAACTTTAACCAAACATTCTGCAAATAAATTGAGAGTAACCAAAGAAAAATAGAAAGAGCAATGTTGGGAATAACTAGAAGAGATATGGTACCAGATAGGATAGTGAGAGAGAGGACTAAAGTGACAAATGTCATAGAAAAAATTCCACAAGCCAAATGGAGATGGGCTGGACATATAGCACGTTTAAATGATAATAGGTGGACCAAAAGACTCATAGAATGGAGACCTAGAGAAGACAAAAGACACTGAGGCAGACCACCAAAAAGATGGATGACGACTGAAAACAGAATGTCGGCCACTGATTGATAGCAACTTCAAATAACTCGTTAGTATTAGTAAATGTTATCCAGTTATTTCTCTTTAAGTAAATTGCTTCTGAAACACTGATCAAACTCTTGAAAAAATCCATTCACTCTTTGTTTTTTTTTTAAATAATCAAATGGTAGTTTTCTGCACTAGTACCCTCAAAAGATCTAACTTTTTTTGCCTTATCAACCATCATCAACTTCAGTTTGCGACTTCCTGGAGCAAAATTTAGTTTTACTATAAAATTTCTAAAAATAACTAACCAGAGAGAAAGACATTGGACGTTTTCATTTTTTCCTAATCTACAAAACAGATAAAAATGGGGTCTTGAGATTTAGAAGTGTAAAACATTTGTGTAAATAGTTTTAAATAATGGATTTTATTTTATTTTTTAATTTAGAAACTGAGTTAGAAAAGCAGTCATATTGCTCAAGTAATTAGGTAATAGTATGATAAACAAGCAATAATCTTTATCTTAACCCTGGAATCACCGCGTGGTGTTTATGTTAAAGAAGCAGCAACGTGGTGCCTTACATGATTTAATTAATATATATCTTAATATTGTGTAATAGGTGCGTAGACAATATTTTTTTGTATAAGTACCTAATAAAATTTAACGCAAACTATAAATGATGAATATATTCTACGTATTTTTGATAGTTTAAAGAACGAGTAAAAAGACAGGAAGTATTGTATAATAGCAGATATCGGTTAATTTCTGCGTACGATAAAAGTATTTTAGAAATTCATTGATTAACTCTGGAACCACCGCACGGTTTTTATGTTGATATACGAGCAGCGTGGCGGCTTTGATTGATTTTTATATGTGGCCATTTCCTCATAAAATCCATCGCACGTCATTCAATTTGATATTGAGATCCGGTATAGCGTTGCCATATTATCAAGATAGTAGAGAAATTAGGGAATTATGAAATTAAAAAAATGTATTTAAGGTTTTTTATTATTCCAGTTTATTAATTTTTTAAAAGTTATTTTTGAAAAATTATTTAATATAAACATATTTATAACATCTGTACAGTATAGTGCAATATTTCAAGAGTATTTTCTGAAATTTTTTAAGAAAAATATTAAAAAATGAGCAAATGACAGCTAATTTTCCAAGATGCAAAAAAGTCACTTTGCTGTGTTCATCGTAACTTATAACTGGATCATCTGTTGACAAAAAAAAACAAACATTTTTTTTTCTTCTTCGATGACTCACATAAAATTAAATTATATGAAGAACTTTTTTACCAAGTAACAAAAACAAAGTATGTTGAATTTATTAATGTTTTGTATTTTGAGACCGATTTCCGTTAGAACGAAGTTGAAATCGAAACGTCAAATTTACCTATTTTAAAGTAAAATTATGGCGTATTCCCATTAAAACATTAAATTAAGATGCCACAAGAAGATAGTTTTAGGCTATTATGGCTTATTCCCATTAAAAACAATAAATTAAGATGTCACAAGAAGATAGTTTCAGAACAATATTAAAATATTGTATACAGTGTGGAAACCACTTATGGAATAAAATTGTTTGTGTCCTTATTTTAGAAAATAATAAAAAACGTTGAGATACCTTAACTTTTAAATTTAAATGTACGCTTTTTAGACATAAATTTGAATGTACAGGGTGATCAATGCAAGTCTGGCATAGTGCAGAATCTGTATTTTAAATGAAACACCCTATATATTTTCATGTTTTTAAAAGCTCATTAACAACCTGATTTCAACGAACTATATCATGTAGGGTCTGTTATGAATAATACAAGGTGAAATTTTGAAATTAGGTATTTTCTTCAAGACAATGAATTCATAGAATACCCGAGGTAATTGATTGGATTACATTAAAATAAATGCTCAACATGTTCTCCACCTTGTTGTTGGCAATACACAGTCTCCTATAAAACTCGTTCCGAACTTTGTTTAAAGTTTGAGGTGAAATATTCCGTATTTCTGTAGTTATCCTTTCTTTTTGAGGTCTTCGTTGATTGTGTTGCATACACTTTGTTCTTGAGATAAACCCACAAAAAAATCCAAAGGCGTAAGATCTGGTGACCTAGCTGGCCACTCAATAGTCCCCTTTATCAAATCCACTTATTGAAGAAGATTTCATGCAAGTGATTTCTCACCATTAAAGCATAATGGGGTGTTGCACCGTCCTGCTGGAACCAGACAGTTTCATGCGGTAGGGTCGGATCTATTGGATTGGGATATAAGTTAGCCAACTCAGGAAGAACATCGTCTTAGCATGCTAATATTTTCGCTGTCAATTATCATCTATAAATATAGGACCAATAATATGATCTCCTATAATACCTGCCCAAACATTCAACTTTTGAGGATACTGAGTGTGTGTCTCACGCATCCAATGAGGATTCTCCGCTGACCAATATCTACAGTTTTGTCAGTTTACCTCTCCATTCAATGTAAATATTGATTCATCAGAAAAAAGATTTGTGCCAAGAGCTATTTCATTTGTTAATTTTATCCATCAATTTTTTGCAGAAGTCCATTCTACGATCCGGATCGTCTTCTGTTAGCTCCTGCACAAATGTCAATTTATATGGATGAAGTTTTCTTCATGGAGACACCTTAGGACAGTTGTGTGACTCAAATTATTTTGACGTGCAATTTGACGTGAACTTGACGTTGGATTCTCTGCGATACTTTCTGCAACAACAACTTTTCTCTGCAACAAAATATCCACTTTCACTTCATCTTCAATGAAGTTCGATTTTCTTTTTAATGGTTTGACATATCCAAGTTCTCTGAATTGTGCATAAATTTTAGACGCAGTACCTTGTGAAATATTAGGTAACTGAGGATACCTCTGATTAAATAAGTTCGCTACTTCAACTTGACTTCTACAATTCTCCCCATAACTGATCATCATTAAAATCTCAATTCGGTGGGTCTTAGTTAAATATTTCATTTTTATTTCTGCAAGAAATTAGTTTTTAATTAAGAATTTATTATTTTAATGTAAAATGTCAACAGCATGTCAACTGATTGATAACAATCCGCATTATTTACCGATTTAGTTTAATTAGCAGACTATCTATACAGTTTTTATCTATTCACGACAAAAAATGTTAACACGGTTACTAAACAGAAATTTTCCCCAATATACAGTGTACTGACACTTAGAGTAGAAGTCTATTGTCTGTATTTAGCTAATTTAAAATAATTCCATAACACGTGATGAATTATTAATTTCAAAATTTCACCTTATAATATTCATTATAGACCCTACATGATATAGTTCATTGAAATCAGGTTGTTAAAAGTATTTTCTTCTTCTTTCAGTGCCTATTCGTTCCGAATATTGGCAATCATTCTGGCTATAATTATTTTATTAACTGATGCTTTAAATAGATTCGTTGTTGTTATGGAGAACCATTTCCTCAGGTTCTTCAACCATGATATTCTCCTTCTCCCAATTCCTCGCTTTCCGAATACTTTACCCTGTAGGATTACCTTCAGTAATCTGTATTTAGTGCTGTTTCTCATTATATGTCCGAGATATTCCAACTTTCTCCTTTTAATGGTATACATCACCTCTCTTTCTTTGCCCACTCTTCGTAATACGGTCTCGTTGGTTATCTTGTCTGTCCATGATATCCTTAGAATTCGCCTGTATAGCCACATCTCGAAGGCTTCAAGTTTTTTCTCCATTGCTTCAGTTAGTGTCCAGGATTCAACTCCGTAATACAATATTGAGAAGATATAACATCGTAGGAGCCTTACTTTTATCTCCAGATTAAGATTGTGGCTTTTAAAGAGTTTGGCCATGTTATTGAATGCACTCCTAGCCTTCTCTATTCTACATTTTATTTCCTGTGAGTGATCCCATTGTTCATTTACTGTTGTTCCAAGATAGTTATACTGTTTTACTCGGTCCACTGGTGTATTATTGATAAGTAGTTGAGCGTCTCTAACTTTATTTTTGCTGATGATCATAAATTTAGTTTTTGTTATATTTACTTGAAGTCCAAATCTTTCACTTACTTCATTTACTTTGTTTATTAGTTGCTGTAAACTGTTCAAACTGTCTGCAAAAATAACGGTGTCGTCTGCATAACGGATGTTGTTTAGGCGTTCTCCATTTAGAAGTATTCCATGTTCGCATTTTTCCAAGGCTTCACTAAATATTTCCTCTGAATATAGATTAAATAATATAGGTGAAAGTATACAACCTTGTCTAACGCCTCGTAGAATCTGGATCATTTCCGTTGGTTCACCTCCAAAATTCGTTCTTATTGTGGCTGATTGGTTCCAGTATAAATTTTGTATTATACGCCGATCTTTATCATCCATTTGGGCTTTTGTTAGAATATCCATCATTTTTTGGTGTTGAACTGTATCAAATGCTTTTTGATAGTCCACAAAGCAGGTGTAAATATCGCAAGTCATATCTCTGCATCTTTGAAGTAATACTTGTAGACTAAACAGTGCATCTCTTGTACCTACGCCTTTCATGAATCCAAACTGTGTGTCTTGTATTCTCTCTTCGCATAGCTTGTATATTCTACGATGTATAATTTTAAGAAAAAGTTTTAATGTATGGCTCATTAGACTTATTAGCCTATATTCTCCGCACTTTTTTGCTCCCTGTTTCTTTGGTAAGGTAATAAATTCTGAAAGTAGCCAATCTTTTGGGATATTGCCTGTGTCATAGATATTATTGAAGATTTTACATAGTACTCTTAAAGATTCATCATCAAGAAGTTTAAGAAATTCAGATTGTACTCCGTCTGGTCCTGGAGCTCTACCTTCCTTTAGTGATATTATGGCTGCTCTTATTTCTGCCACTAGTATAGGTGGTCCTGTTTCCGCAGGTATTGGGGGCTGGTTCTCTCTCTCATCAAAAAATAAATTTCTTATGTAATTTTTCCAGGTATCATTGATACTCTCTTTGTCCACGATTATCTCTCCATTGTCATTAACAAGTATTTTAAAAACATAAAAATATACAGGGTGTTTCATTAAAAATAAGGATTATGGACTATGCCAGACTTGCGTGGATCACCCTGTACATTTAAACTTATGTTTAAAAAGCGCACATTTAAATTTAAAAGTTAACGTGTCCCAGAGTTTTTGATTATTTTTTATAATAAGGACACAAACAATTTTATTCCATAAGTAGTTTCCACACTGTATCTGAAGTAATAACTTTGCATATGATTGAAATAATTTGAGCGCGCCATTCTTTCAAATTGTAATTACCAATTATAATTATTTTCCTTATGCATTTTTTTATTTCCAGATCCAAATTAAACGAAGTATTCAACGTAGTGAAAGAAGTAAACATATTAGACTCAAAAGACGAGGCGAATCTCCGTTTGTTGAAAAGACCTGAACTAGGAATTACCTTTACGAAACTACACTGCTGGCGTCTTACGCAGTTCGAGAAATGTGTATTTTTGGATGCAGACACGTTGGTATGTCTAAGTGCCTTTTTCATACTTTTCTCTCTGCTTGAGTACCGCAACATGTTTTTATTAAAGGGGTAAAATTTATCCAAAAATAAACAACCAGACGGTATTACATTAACACCGCATTGCTTAAATGTCGTATTCTACGGTCTGGTATTTTTATTGGTTGTGGTGTTGGTTTGGGCTATTTCTGTATTTTAAGATGCTTCTAAATTTGACATTTCACATATAAATATACAAAATGTACTCATGAGTAGGCAAACGTGAAATTCAAAGAATATTCTTGTGAACCATATTCAAAGTTAATATCAACGTAATGATTATTTTCCTTGAAACAATTGCGTGGCTTTTTAATTTGGTATCAAACTCTAAACAATAAGAGCTAAAATTATTTTTAAATTTACAATGTTCAACACGCGGCCTAAAAGTTGAATAAATAATATGCGTTACACTAAATACAAACAATTAACTACAAAACTAGACTATAGTCCATTTCATTCTTATTTGTAGCGAATTTAATATATTTTTAGAAAGATTTTTAAACTAAACTTTATATTAAAAAAAAACCTTAAGCGTTTTTAATTGTTGTAAACTGATGAACTCACGAATGAGGAATTCACTTTATTTTTTTCATATTTTTCATAGTTTTCATATTACAAATTTGACCTTCCTAATACCGGGTGCATTCTAAAACGTCCAGCACCGGTTGGGTGCGGCCACACCCCAGCTGTTTTTTATTGCAAATGCTTTGCAATTTTTTTATTTGTATAACTTCATGTTTGATGTTTAATTGTGCTATAGTAAGCTTTTATTCATTTAACTTTTATGTTTTTTCTTCTTTTGCCTCCAGTAACTTGTCGTTACGTCGTTTTCGTGGTATTCCTACTGGTCGTCTTCCTATTGGGGAACCCTCTCTTGCTCTCTTTACTACTCTATTTGTTGTCATTCGGCTTATATGATCGTACTATTCTATATTTATTTATTTTTACGCACAACAAGCCGTTAAGTCCTAGGGCATTTTTTTACAACATAATCCTAATATTAACCAATTACAATTATTTTAAACAGAACTTTAACTTAAATATGTATATATCACATTCTTAACTACTCTGAAGGACCTGGTGTACAATAATTCTCCATTCGCTTCTATTTTGTGCTTTTATTTTCCAGTCCCTCACCTTTACGTGTTTAAGGTCTTCCTCCGCTTTACTAATCCACCTTGTTCTGGGTATACCTCTTCTTTTGGGGCCGATTAATTTTCTGGTTATTACTAGTTTAGGCATTCTGTTTGCTGCCATTCTTTCCACATGTCCCAACCATCTGATTCTTTGTGCCTTGACGAACTTGGTAATGGTAGGTTCTTTGTATAAAGCCATTAATTCATTGTTGGTTCTTCTCTTCCAACTATCTTTCTGTCTTTCGTCCTCCGAATATGCGTCTCAATATTTTCCTTTCCCATCTTTCCAGAGCATCCTCTTCCTTCTTATTTAATGTCCATGTCTCACCGGCATATGTTACTGTGGGTCGAATTACTGTTTTATATATTCTGAGTTTACCTTGTCTAGAAACGTATTTTGAGTTCAGTAGGGCTCTTAA
Source organism: Diabrotica balteata (assembly GCA_918026665.1). Taxonomy (NCBI): domain Eukaryota; kingdom Metazoa; phylum Arthropoda; class Insecta; order Coleoptera; family Chrysomelidae; genus Diabrotica; species Diabrotica balteata. The sequence goes on along the minus strand of OU898285.1, from coordinate 79,802,747 downwards.
ACTACCTAATTTTTTATTCCCTTTTGCTATTCTGGCTTCGAGCTCCCATTTCTCTTTGCCATTTTCATCAAAAACTACACCCAGGTATTCAAATTTGTCCACCCTTTTAAAACTATAGCTTTTACCACTTTCTGACCTCATACTAAAGTCTTCTTTTTACCCTTCTGTCCCTGCCATAATCATATATTTGGTTTTATCTTCATTTGCCTGTGCTTCTTCGATGATTTTCTTCACAACTCTTCTTAATTCTTTCTCGGTTTTTGCTAGGATCGTTAGATCGTCAGCAAATGCCAAGCACTGGTGCTCATTTTTCATGATCGTTTCTTCCACCTTCATACACTGTAACAGTTATGCTGTGTAGTGGCCATACGTTCCTCTTGCACTGGGCACATATTTTCACTTTGTCATCTTTGCTCCTTGGGTACCCGTAACATCTTCCCCTTTTTGGCTGCTCTTCGTTGGGTTGAATGTGGTCCTCCAGGATGTCGTATCCGTTGGTCCCAATGGTATCTAATACAGTCTTTATATTATCCTTTGTCGTCTTAGTTAGTCTGGAGCATATAGCTGAATCTCTAATTCTATTTCTTATATGGGGTTCTACTAACTCCTTTACCAATTCCAAAAGAAACAGCCGCCTCATCTAAATTTGATAAATTCCACTGTGGATTGAGATTAAAAAAAAAACAAAAGCATTTACTGTCGCCATGTAAGTTAGATTTATAAAGAACACTGTTGGCCACCTTTGAGACTTGCAACTATACTCTGCTACCATCTTCTCTAGAATATCTACCGCACCCTTAGTGTACACCTACATTGGAACCGTATTTCTCCCGATCCGATATCGGGCGACGTCGGCCGACGTCGGATTGAAAACAAACTCAAGGTATTAAATCATAGTGCCTATACTGCTTCGTCATCTTCAATAACTAAAGTATAAAACGAGGATGGATAAAGCTTCGTATAAAAGACTGCCAAAAAGTCATTAAAGAAAACTTCATTATGTAAAACAATCACTGCTCTTAACGTATTCAGTTGCCAGAACTTTTTTGTTACAGATATTAGAAAACTGTGATGAATTATTTGAACGGGAAGAATTATCAGCAGCTCCAGATATTGGTTGGCCAGACTGCTTCAATTCTGGTGTTTTTGTCTACCGTCCGTCCAACGAAACTTATGAAAAACTTATTCAATTTGCCCTCGAAAAGGGAAGTTTTGATGGTGAGTACATTTTAAATTTATTTAATAAAATAAAACAAAAAGTAATATCCACGGAATATCGTCAACTTGTTGCTTTGTACAATACGTTCCTCAGAAGAGAAATTTCAAACTAACTATTTATGTGTGCAAGCAATTTGTAATATTCCATAACAAAATATTTAATGCTTGATTTAATGAGGGTGAGCTATCAATATCTCTGTTCACTGACAGTTAAATCTTTATTTTTAAAACGATTGTTTTCTGATACTTTGAGAAAAACTAATTATTTACTTTTTTCCCAGTTTATGCAAAATTTCACTTTTTCATTTCGTTTTTGGTTAACTATTGGCCTCCTTTAATTTAATGTTGAGTTAGTTTTACCGTGGATAAAATTTGCTCTATATTTCGTTACCCATTCGTTAAGAACATTTTTCTGTCTGACTTATGTATATGAAATTTCGCCAAATGATCAGGTGAGTGGAGCATATCGTAAAGCTTGACTGAATATAATCAGCTATTGATGTAGATAGGCTATGTACTTTAGAAAGAACTACTACGTTAAAGGGGTTTTATTGTTTCATACGCTCAATGAACCTCTAAATATGAAAAAACTGCAGTGTCCTACCATTTAAATGGGTGCGTTTTTGAGAAAGACGTGAATTTGTCCCTATGCACTTTTCATATCTACAGAAAAGTTGTTCAAAATTCAATTTCTATCGAAATGTCACCTTTTAAAATTAAAAATGATTTTTTTGACAAAAATACACTGCGCTCTAAAATTAACGCATAATTTTAAAATTCTTATTTTGAGTTATAATGAAAAAAAATTTTGTTTGTTCTTTTCTGCTTTATGGTTGTTTTAGAACATCTTAAATAAAAAACTTTTCTTTTTTTACAAAAAATGTATTGAAATTAACAATATAACATCATAAATCTAAACATCTAAACAAACAACTGATCTAAACAAACCAACATTATAAATTAATGACGAAATTGAAATTTTTAAAGTTGAAGAAAATACTAGTACCGTGTACTAGTATCGAGTATTGCCTCCTCTGGCAGTTATTCCTGCTTGACAACGATCTCTCATACTGAGAATAATCGTTCGGATTTCTTCTTGATCAATTTGATCCCAAATTTCAACCAACTGCAAAAACAGCTCACCTAATGTGTTTGGTGCATTAGGTAGTTGTCGTAGTCGTCTGCCTATGATGTCCCAAACATGTTCTATTGGGTTGAGGTGAGGACTTCTTGCAGGCCAATCCATGGCAGGAATTCCAACCTCCTGACGATACTGCTGCACAATTCTTGCCGTGTGTGGCCTGACATTATCTTGCATAAGCATAAAATTATCCCCAATAAATGGTGCAAATGGCACGGCATGGTCTTCTAAATTGTCTGTTATATACCTCTGAGATGTAAGCTGACCGCGATCTATTCTAACTAATTCCGCACAAGCCTCTAAATTAATCCCACCCCACACCATTACCGAGCCGCTGCCATACTGTACAGTCCCTACGGCGTTACACTGTGCGTAGCGTTCCCCAGGCCTTCTGCACACTCGGTTTCTCCTGTCATCAGAACAAAGACAGTACCTGGATTCATCGGTGAACAATATTCTTCCCCAATCGTCATTATTCCAATCGACATGTTCACGCGCAAAATGTAATCTTTGCCTTCTATGGTCTCTGGTCAACAATGGGCCAATTGGTGCCCTTCCAGGGTGTAGGTCGTTTTCTGCAAGTGTTCTTCTAATCGTATTTTGGCTGATTCTAAAGTTATACCGATCCAAAAAATTCATTTTGTAGAGAAGTACTGATAACAAATCTTTGTCTCAGTGTACGAAGTGTCAAAACCGGTCTTGATTAGAAGTTGTAACCTTTCTACGGCCTTGACCGGGTCTTCCCGAGTTACTTCCAGTAACAGAAAAACGTGTTAACACTCTTGAAATGGTTGACTGGGTGACGTTAAAACGTTCAGCGAGTTCTACTTGAGTGTATCCTTTTTCGCGAAGAGTAACGATTCTAAAACGGTCACTTTTTGACAAATTTCGATTTTCTTGCTGCTGGTGGATAAATTTTACAATATACCGGGGGTAACAATAATATATTAGCACCAAAATCGAAACGTTAAAATTATTTGATTTACCAGGGTTTTTAAAATTATGCGTTAATTTTGGAGTGCAGTGTATATTCAAAAAACGAAACAAAAAAAAACAAGAGCAAAGCGATTTTTTATTTTATGACAAAAATGACAAGTGGTAGAAGTCTTTAGGATTCATAGTATCCAAGATTCGATTTTTCAAATTTCTCCACTCACACCATTTTTGAGTTATTTTCCCTATTTTTTTTTTCAAAAACTATTCTATAACTCTTTCGTACGGTGTATGTAATAGGTTATGTAAATTTAGGTAACATTGAATACTCTAGGACTTGTTGTGTACTGTGGTAAACTGTAAATGACACTAACAGTCAATGGACAGTTACAGTTATCTATGTTAACGCTAGTTTCGTGGATATTGTTTTTACGAAATTCATTTATTTGGATACTCCCAAACAGATACGAAAAAGAAAAAGAGCACATCGAGTCAAATCAGTTAATAAAACAAGTACGGTACAACCTAGACAGTTTAAACCATGAGAGTGTAAAGCTACTGTATAAAAAACGATTAGACCAAAAATTAGAAATGGGTAGTTTTGAAAATACCGAAGAACACTACGAACACATCAAAAGGTCGATACATTTAGCAGCAGAAGAAGCACTGGGGAAATGTGACGATAACCATAAAGGAATAAAACCGTACTGGTGAAGAAGAAGGAAATTAGAAATAAACGTCGGAAATACCAAACATTCTTAACAACAAAAACAGAAAACGATAAAACAATTTACAAAGAAGCACAAGGCAAAGTAAGAAAAAAGATAACTCAAAAAAAGAACGAATCATGGGAACAGAACTGCCTAAAGATCAACACCTATATAGGAGGTAGAAGAAGCACAGAGAGTTGGAGATTGATTAAAAGTATGAGAAATGATCAGAAAAAAGACGTTATATCACCTATATCAACAGAAAAATGGGAAGAATATTTCAAAAAATTACTAACAGTACAAAGAGCAGAATTTACTAACATGGAAGACAACACGATAGGTATACTTATAAATTCATCACCATTACAAATAAGTAAATCAGAGATGGAAGAAATAACCAAATGCCTGAAAAATGGAAAATCCCCTGGTCCTGGTGACATCCCTGCAGAATTGGTGAAAGCCGGTACAGACAAACTGCAGGAACAGTCAAGAAAAAACTTTTTCAAGACTGCTTGAATGGGGCCGAATTACCAAACGAATGGAAATTATCTATCATGTCAACTATCCGCAAAAAGGGCAGCAAGGATCAGTGTGAAAATTACAGAGGAATTGCGGTGAACAGCACAATAAGTAGGATGTATGGGAAACTTATTAAGAACAAAATAGTAAATGACTATAGAAATTACGAAGCAGAGGAGCAAGCTGGTTTTAGAGCTGGGCGATCCACAGTAGACCACTTGTACTCTATTACGCAAGTTATTGAGAAAAAAACAGCCGTCAATAAAGAAGTTCACCTGGTGTACGTAGACTTACAAAAAGCATATGACAGTGTACCCCTCAGTAAACTATGGTCAACCCTACAGCAAACCAACATTAAGCATGGTCTTATCAAAGCAGTTCAAAGTCTGTATAATGGAACGACTGCAAAAATTATAACTGGATCAAGGATATCTGAGGGATTTAAGGTCACGAAAGGACTAAAGCAGGGTTGCTGTATTTCGCCTACCCTTTTCAAAATTTATCTGAACAAGCACTCAAGCTGTGGAAAAGAAAATGTAATGGCATGGAATCCCCCTCAATGACGAGACTACACTGTACACCTTATGTTTCGCTGATGACCAAATACTGATTGCTCAGGATCATGACGACTTGAGTTACATGACTCGGAAGCTAATAGAAGAATATAACAAATGGGGTCTCGAAGTCAACATTAAGAAAACTGAAGCCACGTGTATTGGAGGGACAAAGCAGTCCATTATATTAGACGATGGGGTAGACATTAGACCCTGTGATGAATACAAATACCTGGGTATGAAGATAACTCAAGATGGAACACTCGATGCTGCTATAAAAGACAGAAACATACAGGGTAGAAAAGCCATATCCATGATGAACGGCATTCTGTGGGACCAAACAATATCTAAAGCAAACAAACAACTCATATACAACACCATACTTAAAAGTGTAATCACATATGGCAGTGAAGTTTGGCCAATGAAACAAAGAACAGAGAAACTGTTACTAGCAACAGAAATGGACCTCTGGAGAAGAGCAGCAGGCAAATCAAGAAGAGATCGGATACCAAATGAGGGGATACGAGAAATGATGGGAGTCAAACATACAACTAGTTGATGACCTAAAAACAAAACAGTTAATATGGTACGGCCATGTACAGAGAATGCCAGATGACAGGATTCCGAAACAGATTTTGACGTGGACACCACAAGGGAGAAGGAAAAGAGGAAGGCCGAGAAGAAGCTAGAGAGAGGGAATTGAAAAAGAACTAGAGGAAAGAGAAATCCCTCCAGGCCTATGGTTAAATAGAGAAGAATGGCGGTTAGGAGTCGGAAGGCGTCGGAGAACGCTGTAAACAGATAGTAGTAGTAGTATTTATTTGGATTTTATATGGAGGAACTGCAATCTAGTCCTTTGAAATTCTAAATGGCTGTTTTTATAAACTTATTCATGTTGAGATTTGGGTGATAACAGTTGTGCGTAGGTTTAGCGTAGTGCCCATTTGTGTTTCTAACATGCCTTTTAGTTCCTTCTTTTCGTTTGTGGTTTTTCTTTGTGCTAGCTAACCCGTTGAAATTCCAAATGGCTTGCAAGGTTTTCTTAGCTTTCTTATTCTTCTTGATGTCCCTATCCGTTACGAATGTTGGCGATCATCATGGCTATCTTTATCTTATCTGCAGCAGCGTGTAAAAGCTGCACAAATGTTGTATTGAACCAGATTCTGAGGTTCTTTAACCAAGATGTTCTTCTTCTTCCTGGACCTCGTTTTCCAAATATTTTTCCTTGCAGGATGACATGAAGGAGAGCATATCTGGATTCATTTCTCTGGCATCTTGAGCCCTGGGGTATCTGCTTTTTGGCGAGGTGGTTCGGATTTGACATGGTTCATCAAGTAATCTATTTCGTATATTTCTTTGTTGTTTTCAGCAGGTTTTAGGTCAATAAAGAACATTGGAAGCTGGACTTTGGTGTTGGAATGTCTAATATTCCAAATTCTGGTAACAATATGACCAAGTTGTTCCAATTCGTTTTTTAAATAATTTGTGCCAATCGAGTAATGCAAATTTTAAAGTACGACCCTGAAATTGAGGTCATTCTTCATCTGATAGGTATGAAACTCCGTTTTTTTCCTATTAACGCTTTTGTGATTATTGTATAGCTATCAGTCATTTTAGGTTGTAATTTTACTTGGTCAAAATTTAAAACTTTTATTTCATAATTATTTTTGGCTTTTAGATGTAGTAGCTCCATTAATGGAGATATATTTTTTACTCCTTGAATAAGTATTGGTGGAGGTTTAAGTTCTTTCTCTGGTTTCTCTGGTTCCTCGGTGACTCTGCTTTGAATCTCAAATTTATTAGAAGTAGATGTCGGCGAGTTCGGTCAGTAACAGTTGTTTTTTTTTACTGTTTTATGACTCTTTTGTCTGGGATGGTTCGATAACTTTTAATTGGATTTTCAACGACTTTTCAAGCTTCAGTTGGGTTTTGTGTGGTTGGAGGATGTGAAAAATAAACATTACCTTGTAATTGTTGATCATTGTACACTTATTGTACAATATTGAGTTATTCCAGTAGGTGAAAGATCCGTTTTCGTTTGCTGGCTCCCATGCAGACCTCCTTGATTAAATGACATAGCATGATGATTTATCGCCGTAGAAGCAGCGGAGTCCATTTATGTGTTTTGGGTCCCATTTACGAAATTTTATAACACACGTTTACTAATTATTACCAAATTACCGTTGTTAATTATCAACACTCAAATTTATTTTGATTTATTTCACTGACAAACTACAAAATGTAGTTTTCTTATGAATGCCTTTTTTAATGCTAATTTGTGGGAGCTTAAACTAAAATTCGTTATCTTGTAACGGTTAAACACCGAATGAATGGGAATATAGATGGAGATGGATGGATAGATCAGTGGGATGGATGAAGTGGAAGGAAGTGAGTGGTATATTGCCAAAGGTAAAATTCTTTAAAATTGCCATAAGACTAGCTATGATCTACGGAAATGAACGTTGGGCAGTTAAAAAGAAACAGGAACAACGAATTAGATGGATGACTGTAGTGACAAAAAAAAATAAAATTAATAATGAATATATGTAGGTGTGGCACAAATAGATACTAAAATGAGAGAACGTTTGGGCATGTCCAACGTTGAGACTTTAATTACCCAATACGAAGAATTGCTGATTTACAAGTTCCTAAAAGGAGTAGGAGTAGAAAAATATAGACAGCCGAGATATTGGAATTATATGCAATCTATATTGGAATCAAACAGCAAATGTCAAGGTTGAGGGCAGACTAACAGAAGAAATTCAAATCCGTCGAGGAGTCCGGCAGGGATGTATCTTATCGCCACTTTTATTTAATCTGTATAGTGAAGCTATCTGTGAACAAGCACTTGAGGAAGAAGATCTTGGTCTGATAATAAATGGTGAGACGATCAACAATATAAGGTATGCTGACGATACAGTTCTCCTAACGGAACGCTAGTTTACTACAACATCTCGTTCAAAGTCTCAATATATACTGTAACAGTTATGGCTTGAAAATTAATTTGAAAAAAAACTAAATTTATGGTAATCACGAAATCAAAGAACATCAGAGCTAATCTTGTAATAGACAATACAACGATTGAACGTGTGCCCTGTTATAAATATCTAGGTGCTTGGATCACAGACGATACTGATCAAACAAAAGAGATTAGATGTAGAATAGAAATCGCTAGATCAGTCTTTAATAGAATGCGTAAACTCTTTTGCAATCGTGATATCAATATAAAGTTACGAATACGAAAGCTGCGGTGTTATGTCTTTTCTATCCTTGTTATATGGAGTTGAGGCTTGGACACTAAAACAGTTGACCATAAAAAACATCGAAGCTTTCGAGATGTAGTGCTATGATGGAATACTTGGGGCACATTGTGAGAGGTGAAAAGTACGAACTTTTAAGAAACATCATGCAGGGCAAAATTAAGGGCAAAAGAAGTGTGGGAAGAAGAAAAATATCGTGGCTTCGTAATCTACGTGAATGGTTCAGGTGTAGTTCGATTGAACTTTTCAGGCGCGCTGCTAACAAAGTCGCAGTGGCCATGATGATTTCCAATCTCCGCTAGGAGTGGCACGAGAAGAAGAAGAAAAGGAGTAGGAGAGGAAAAGAAAAGAAGACCTAAAGAAGCTGCTTAGGCAGGACATGTCGGTAAAGGGGATTGAGATTGGTATGACCCAAGATAAAAACTGATGAAGAAAAGTAATTAGGAAAGCCAACCCCGCATGTTGTGGATACAGCCAAAGAGAATGATGATGATGTTGTTCATTCAACTTTGGTTATATTTCCCTGGGCCTGGAGACTGTTTCAGTTTTATGCCTTTCATTTTTCCTCAAATTGTTCTATTATACCACTAAAATATTATATCACTACATTTATCTGTCTGTGCAGACGTATTTTATTTATTCAGTCCACCTTTTACACTCATCTAATTTTTTCTTCTTCTTCTTCTTCATGTACCATGTCCTTTCAGAACGTTGGTTACCATCATAGCTATTTTAATTTTATTCACTGCCACCCTAAATAGCATGCTTGTATCTATACCATACCAATCTCGCAAGTTCTTCAACCATGAGGTTCTTCTTCGTCCTGGACTGCGTTTGCCTGCTATTTTTCCTTGCATGATATTTTGTAGCAATCTATATTTGGGACCTCTCATTACATGTCCGAAATATTCCAGCTTTCTCTGCTTGATGCTTTTTATGATCTCAGTAGTCTTGCTGAGACGTTCTAGTAATGTGGAGTTACGAATCTTCTCCACCCAGGAAACTTTTAAAATTCTTCTATAGCACCACATTTCGAAAGCCTCAAGGCGATTTAGATCGATTTTATTCACAGTCCAGGACTCGACAGCATAAAGTGAGACCGAGAACACGTAGCAGCGAAGTAGGCGGATCCTTAATGCCAATTTTAGGTCTCTGTTACATAACACCTTGGACATCCTTCTAAAAGCAGCTCTAGCCTGCTCTATTCTGGATCTAATTTCGCCGTGATTTTCTGCATTACAATTTAATTGCTGTCCAAGGTAGACGATTTTATCAACTTGCTCAAGTTGGGTATTATTTACATATATAGACGGTTTTATATTCTGTTGTTTACTTATTACGAGTATTTTGGTTTTCCTTATGTTAAGATCCAGACCTGCCTCCCTAAAACTCTCAACGACACTATCAAGTAGTGTTTGCAGATCTTCTTGACTAGAAGCTAGGAGTACTGTATCGTCCGCATATCGCAAATTATTGATGACTTCGCCGTTCACAAGTATTCCTTCTTGTTTTTCAGAAAGTGCTTTTCTGAAAATTCTTTCGGAGTAAACGTTAAAAAGCAGGGGTGACAAGAGGCATCCCTGCCGTACTCCTCTTTTAATATTGAGAGCTTGTGATTCCACACCATCTACTAAAACTGATGTTGTTTGATTCCAATATAAATTTGCAATTATTCGAACATCTCTACCGTCCAAGCCAATGTCTTTTAATTTTTTCTACTCAATTTAAATATCTAATAAATCAATTAAACTATGAGAGCAAAACCACATAAATCAATAGTTGATTTAAATAAGCATTAACCTCAGATTAAAGGACAGTTGACTTAGAACTTAAAAATCCAAGATTTATTATTATGGTTTTCATTATTTTTTAGGTGGAGATCAAGGACTTCTTAATTTATATTTTTCGGATTGGGCACACAAGGACATCTCAAAGCATTTGCCTTTTATTTATAACCTAGCTTCCACAGCATGTTACTCATATTTGCCAGCATTTAAACAGTAAGTATGCAAAATTTTGTTCTGCTTTCATTATTCCACCTTATTGTTTTTTAATTATTTAAAGATTATTCCAAACCATTGATCTCTAATCTGGAAAATTATCCATTTTTTTATTTAGTTTCATGAGTTGTGACTAGATCAAGTTCTGTAACAAATAAATTTAAGATATTTTAGAAAGTGGAGTAACTCGATTAGTGAATTGTGCGGCGATGACAAATTTTTTACTTAACACGCATTTCTAGAGTTGACTTTTCGCACAAGTTTGTAAATATTTTCAAAAACTACTATTTTTATCTTGACTCAAACTCAATAAACGATGTATAATTGTTTTACATGTTTCGTTGGCAAGGAAGTGATAGTGCGTAGGCGTATTTTGGTCATTTTCCATATTGTTAGAGATCAGACTAAACTATTTTAATATCAATCGCAAATTCTGAAACTAGTTTATAGTGCCATAACGTGGATTTGACTGGTTCTCGATGGAAACTTAATTTTTCGGTATCTACCACATGATAACCTTTATCATACGCTTTCTCAAGAATATTGAGTACGATTTAAATATTAGCTTCTTTGTACTAATTTTTTCATTTTTTCGTCAATATTCCGTGTGTAAAATCTTGACGATCGCTTTTGGTGGCCTGTGACTTCAAAAACTGACTTCAACGTTCAAACATATACTGAAATACACTGCACCCCAAAATTAACGCATAATTTTAAAAACCCTGGTAAATTAAATAATTTTAATGTTTCGATTTTTGTGCTAATATATTATCGTTACCCCCGCTATATAGTAAAATTTATCGAAAGAACGGTAAAAAACGCTGATGTTTTTATCATTTTTTTTTTCAAAAAATTAAAAACATGCTAATTGTGCTTCATTTTATTTCGAATTTAGTTGGGTTGGATTTCGTTGTGCTGAACGTTTAAAGGGGTTTTTCAAGTTTATTAAGTGTTTTTTCTTTGAAATGAACCACCCGCAGCAAGAAAATCGAAATTTGTCAGAAAGTGACTGTTTTAGAATCGTTACTCTTCGCGAAGAAGGATACACTCAAGTAGAACTCGCTGAACGTTTTAACGTCACCCAGTCAACAATTTCAAGAGTGTTAACACGTTTTTCTGTTACTGGAAGTAACTCGAGAAGACCCGGTCAAGGCCGTAAAAGGGTTACAACTCCTAATCAAGACCGGTTTTTGACACTTCGTACACTGAGACAAAGGTTTTTTTTCCAGTACTTCTCTACAAAATGAATTTTTGGATCGTTATAACTTTAGAATCAGCCAAAATACAATTAGAAGAAGACTTGCCGAAAACGACCTACACCCTGGAAGGGCACCAATTGGCCCATTATTGACCAGAGACCATAGAAGGCAAAGATTGAATTTTTTCTCGTGAACATGTTGATTGGAATAATGACGATTGGGGAAGAATATTGTTCACCGATGAATCCAGGTACTGTCTTTTTTCTGATGACAGGAGAAACCGAGTGCATAGAAGGCCTGGGGAACGCTACGCACAGTGTAACACCGTAGGGACTGTACAGTATGGCGGCGGCTCGGTAATGGTATGGGGTGGGATTAATTTAGAGGCTCGTACGGAATTAGTTAAAATAAATCACGGTCGGCTTACATCGCAGAGGTATATAACAGACATTTTAGAAGAGCATGTCGTGCCATTTGTACCATTTATTGGGGATAATTTCATGCTTATGCAAGATAATGCCAGGCCACACACGGCAAGAATTGTGCAGCAGTATCGTCAGGAGGTTGGAATTCCTGCCATGGATTGGCCTGCGAGAAGTCCTGACCTTAACCCAATAGAACATGTTTGGGACATCATAGGCAGACGACTACGACAACTACCTAATGCACCAAACACATTAGATGAACTGTTTTTGCGGTTGGTTGAAATTTGGGATCAAATTGATCAAGAAGAAATCAGAACGATTATTCTCAGTATGAGAGATCGTTGTCAAGCAGTAATAAATGCCAGAGGAGGCAATACTCGATACTAGTACACGGTAGTAGTATTTTCTTCAACTTTAAAAACTTTTTCTTCATTAATTTATGATGTTAGTTTGTTTAGATCAGTTCGTTTAGATGTTATGATTTATGTTAGGATGTTATATTGTTAATTTCAATACATTTTTTGTAAAAAAAGAATAGTTTTATTTAAGATGTTCTAAAACAACCATAAAGCAGAAAAGAACAAACAAAATTTTTTTCATTACAACTCAAAATAAGAATTTTAAAATTATGCGTTAATTTTGGAGCGCAGTGTAGTTGCAGAAACCGTCGAGTATATGTCTGAACATGTGTAAATTGTGAGACAAATTTTGCATAAGGAACTAAACATGAGGAAAGTGTGTGCAAAGCTTGTGCCCAGACTCCTAACTCCAGGTGGTTATTAACTACGTTTTGTTTAATAAGCCACACATGTCCTGAAACTAATACACTAAATACTCTACAAAAAAGAGGATATAAATGAGTTCTTCTTCTTCGGGTTCCTTCTCCTAGCGGAGGTTGGAAATCATCATCGCTATTTTAACTTTGTTGGCCGCATTTCTGAATAATTCTAATGAGCTGCAGCCGAACCACTCTCTCAAATTTCTTAGCCAGGACATTTTGCGTCGTCCTGGGTTTCTCTTCCCTTGTATCTTCCCTTGCATAATCAACCTCAGTAATACGTACTTCTCACCCCTCATTAAATGTCCCAGATATTGAATCTTTCTAATTTTAACAGTTTTTATGACTTCACATTCTTTCTTCATTCTTTGTAACACCTCTATATTAGTTACTTTTTCAATCCACGATATTTTATGCATTCTCCTGTAGCACCACATCTCAAAGGAGTTTAATTTTTTGATTTCAGACTGCTTTATTGTCCACGCTTCCATGCCATATAGTAAAGTAGAGAAGACGTAACAACGTAGCATTCTTGTGCGAATCTCTAGATTAAGGTTACGGTTGCAAAGTAATTTCTTCAATTTTATGAACGTATTTCTTGCCATTTCTATTCTAGATCTGATCTCCTTTACTTGATCTCCATCTTCGGTTAGCCACGTTCCTAAATATTTATATGTTTTTACTCTTTCTATCGTTGTATTATTGATGATCAGGTTATTTACATTTTGTAGTTTTTGTGAGAATATTATTTATTTCGTTTTCTTGAGATTCATTTGCAGTCCGTAACTTTCACATGCATTGTATACATGTTGTATTATGTACTGTAGATCTTCCATGTCACTTGCAAATACTAAATGACTAGCGGGCCTTTATTCGTCTCCAAGGAAATTTAGTACATTCTGCAGCAGTTCTACCTGGCTGAGAATCATATTCGTAAGACTTTGTATGGTTGTGTCAGCCGTGTGTGACCAATTCTTAGCCTGCGAATGATTAATTTATCTCTTCTACTTAGGTAGCTGAAAGGTTTCAATGGTAGGTTGTATTTTGTGTAGTTTCGAGGTTGAATTTTTCCATTGGTTTTGCCAGCTCTTTTTGATTTGGAACCTGAAAAGTGGTTTTAGATCTGATGCTAGTTGAACTGATTGCAACTGATTGGGTTGTAATTGCGTCCTTTGCATCAATATCAACAGTCTCATTACCTAAAATGCCAACGTGTGAAGGAATCCAGATTAATGTTTGTTCCAGAAGAAGTGGGACAGTTTATTGCTTCATGTATGGCATGAACTAATGGATGTTCGGAATATACATTTTTAATCGAGTCGTATCTGTACATATTGCAGCGTTCTTGGCTTTAGTTTAATTACATAAGCATTTTAATCCTTGGAGGATGGCGTACAGCTCTCCTGTATGGATGTAAGTAGATGGTGGAAAGCAAAACTTCTAAATGATACTATTTGCAGTTGTTACAGAATATCCAACTCCTGTCTCAGTTTTAGATGCATTTGTGAAGAGAATCTCATCATATGAGTTTGTGTTGACCAGGACTAGGAAAGATTGTCTCAGAATTTTGCTGTTGGTTTCATTTTTGTGATAATTATGAATCGAAAGGTTAATTTTTAGAATGCTATTAATCCAAGGAGGAGTTGATGACAGTATATGAGTATATGTTTCACAATTATAGGGTTTGTAAATGAGCTTATATATAGGGTTGTAGGGATTCGAAGACACTCTAGAAATTTATGTCAGAAGAAGTTTTTTGCCAGCGAAGCGTAAGGGAAAGTTCACCTGTTTCACAGCGAAGACTTTTGGCAGGACTGGATCTGAAAGCTACGAGACATAGTCGTAATGCGGTATTTTGAATAATATCGAAAGTGCTTAAATAAATATTTGATTCTGACATGTATACAAAGCTTTAATAATCCAGTCGACCACCAATGAGAAGTCTAATACCCTAATTAGGATGTCTTCATCAGTTCCCCAATGCTAGAGATTTTACTAGAGTTAATCTAGTTAAGCAACTAGCTTTGACATATGTAATCTGTGGTTTAAACCAAATTAAACCTAGTATCTTGTGTTCATTAGCTACCGTGAGCGGAGTACCATTTAATGTAATTTGAGGTAATAATATGCTACAGTCTGACTTAAATAATTTATCTCGTTGGTGTGACATTAATGCCTTATATTTAAATATAAAAAAGTGCTATAAAATTACGTTTTCCAGAAATACTAAACATCAGTTATATAGAACATACATACTTAAGGGAGTATCGATTACAGAAGTAAATCAAATTAGAGGCCTTGGAATTACATTTGACCACAGACTAATGTTTGATAGGCATATTAATAATATTACATCGCGGGCTTATAGAATGCTCGGCTTTGTTCAAAGGAACTCCCGAGAATTTTCAATATTTACTTTCAAAATTTTGTATTGTTCTCTAGTTCGGTCCATTTTGGAATATTGTAATATTATTTGGTATCCATATTATAATATGTATATTGATCAGTTGGAACGAGTTCAAAATAAATTCCTAAGAATTTGCAGGTATAAAATGGGTTTTAATAGAACTAACTGTGATTATAACTATATTCTTTGTCAACTTAATATGAAAACTTTAGAAAATAGAGAATCTGAGTGTGAATTGCGTTTTTTGCATAAAATTCTTAATGGTTATGTTGATTGTCCGGAACTGCTGGAATTAATTGTTTTTAATGTAAATTCTAGAAGAACACGCTCTCCTGACCTGTTTAGACTAAAGTTTCATCACACTAATTATGGTAAAAGTGAGTCAATCACAAGGATGTTGAGAACTGCCAATAATTTGCAAGATAGTGTTGAATTGTTTAATTTATCCGTGTCCTCGTTCAAGAACAGTTTAAAGAAATTGAGACATTAATGTTATTAATACTTTTTAAAATTGTAATATATGACTACAGTTTATATGTTAATTATATGTGTATATTGTAATTTTTGTAAGGAAAAAGGGTTCATCCCGTTAAATAAACAAACAAACAAACAAACATGTTGTTCGACTGAATTTGAGTACTTTTGATTTTTCAGCAGAGAAATTTATACCAAAACTTACATACCAAGAAGTTAGTTCATTTACTGCTTTTGGGAAGTTTGTAGTTGTGAACGTATCTTTACCGCGGTAATATAACATTAGGTTGTCAGCATATAAGCTGTACTTCACTATGTTGTGAATATTCTTGCAAATATCATTGATAACTAACTTGATATTGATATACTAACAATAAAATGGAACTGGCTAGTGAAATATGACGGTAAGAATTTGGATTATTCAGGGATTTGTCCTGTTTTTTGATTGGTATAACGATAGATTATCTCCATAATATTGGAAAGTACAGTATAAGAAGTTTTTTAACGGCATATGGAAAGATTTTTAAGGAATATGAAGGGGATATTGTCGGGACCTGCAGCTGAATTTTTGCAAGTTGGAAGAATATTTAAGTTCGAGTTCCTGTAGTGTAAACGGAGTGTTTAAGACAGAAGAGTCAAATTGGAGAGATTAGGAAGGATATTGTATAGAAGGATATGTTTCTTTAAGTACGTTTTTGTTTTTAAACCGTTGATAGAAATTTTCGGCTATTACATTAACGATTTCTTGATCATCGGTTACTAATTACTTTTATGTAAAAGAGCTGGAATTCTCGTGTGGATGATTTTCCTCGCATTTGATTAATTTTCTTCCAGACTTGAGAAGGGGCAGTATTATAATTTTAAGTGGAAACATAGTTCCTCTAGGAGTGTTTCTTACGTTGTTTTAAGATAAACCTTGCGTTGGCTGTAAGTTTTTTAAAACTAATGAGGTTTTCGGCACTTAAAGAGCAGTTTTGTATTCTTTTACAGCAGGTGTACAACGTCCATTCCACCGAGGTGTTAATTATCTTGTAGAAGTTATTATACTTTTTCCTACGTAAATGTCAGCAGTGGAGATAATGCATTTGTTAAAATTATCTACATCATTATCTATATTTCCAGAGAAGAAAATTTGTTCCATTTGGCGGTCTACTTCAGTTCTGAAACTTGCCCAGTCAGCATTAGAAATTTTCCACTTTATTGCTGTTCCTGGTGACTTTTCTTCATTATTTGATATGAGTATGGGAAAATGGTTACTTTTTTGTAGGCATATTATATTTGGATTAGTGTCGCTGATAAGTTGTTGGATTCTTTCTAAGCGGCAAAAGAACTCGTGGCAATTCCATTGAATAAGTATGAAAGTATTCAGCTATTGGATTTTTCAGAATGTCGTAAATGTTCGGTTGTGTCATCATCATTAGAAGTATCAAGAGATGTTTGTTATACTAGGTTATCTGTATCGTGTACTTCTGAAGGTAATTCCTGTTTGAGCTTCTTTGATATTCTTGTGAACTTATTTTTTAGTGATCTGGTAGTTAGATGTGTATAAATTGCACACATGTCAGATAAAAGTGAATTAATATCAAAATTAATTTGCTGGGATTCTATTGTGAGGTTACTACTTAACGGTGCGTTCTCAAGGAAGGCTATGAGATTATCTGATGGAGTAGAAAAGCTTTGTGGTGTTGGTGAAAAGATCCTTGATTATTTGCTTTGATGAACCTGATATTTTGAATTTATCTGTGTAATCCATTATCTTTGACTTCTTCTTCACGTGTTTTGTGCTTTTTTCTATTAAGTCTTTAGGAGGAGGCATCAATGACGAGTTTTCAATTTGATGATTAGATGCAAGTTGGTGAAGAAAGTAGGAGTTTGGTGTGCTGAATGATCTAGAGAAGTGCTCTATTTGTCCTTGTATAGATTCACGAGATTTTTGTTCTAAGATGAGAATGAGGTTAATTAGGTTTTTGTTGCCGATGATTGTTCACCAGCAGATTGAAAAACATTGGTGTTTTGTAAAACTTGCAGATGTATGGCCAGTTTGCTTACAAATAAAGTATTCCCTTCTATCATTAGGTAAGAATATACGGTATGGTGACGAATTCAATGGCTAGTGAGATGTGAAGCTTATAATTTTCAGTAGGTGGAATTATGTATATCGTCTTCGAAATGAGAGGATATGGTTATATTTATCTCCTTGAATTCCAGCTATTGAGAAAGAGACAGGACAAGCGAGTTTTAAACTAAAGCTGTTCAAAGCATTTTCTACGAGGTCGTGGGAATTGAGGGACAGACATTTCCAAATTATGATAAGTTTTGCTAGAGTAACTAACCTCCTAGTAAGTGGGTCTAGAGCGTTTACTTTAATAGTGGGATTGGTTGTAATAGCTGGTCAACAAGTTTAACTTTCCTTAGGTATATGTAGATCTGTAGATTAACTGTAGGCTTATGCTACTCGTTCTGTCTACTTTTTTCATGAGCCTAATGTTAGGTATCTGATTCAGTCAAAAGGGACAGACTATACTACATATTGGCAGAGTTAGCAATACCACATAAGCTAATTAGACTCATTAAAGCCACAATGGATGAAACTCAGGCATGTGTACGAATACAAAACAACCGGACAGACTTTTTCAAAATCTCGCAGGGACTAAAGCAGGGAGATGGGCTGGCACCAACATTGTTTAACCTGGCACTGGAGTATGCGGTTAGGCAAATGCAAACTGGACGAGAAAACCTACTGACCAATAAAACGGTTCAACTGGCTGCCTACGCCGATGATATTAATATTATGAGTAGAACATCAACAGGAGCACAGGAAGCATACGCAGAGTTAAAAACACAAACGAAAAGGCTAGGTCTGGAAATTAACACAGAAAAAACAAAAATAATGGTACAGACGAGAAGAAATATAATCCCACAAAACATTATACATGAAGATGACATTGAAACGGTTGGAAAGTTTACATACCTGGGAGTAGAAATATATGCCGATGGAGCAGAGGATGGAGAAATACGAAAAAGGATAACGCAGGCAAACAAAGCTTATTTTGCCCTCTCCCATATATTTCGGTCTAAAAGTGTCCACCGAAATACAAAGATGAGAATCTATAAAACTTTAATTCGGCCAATAGCATGTTATGGCAGCGAAGCATGGGTCCTGAAAGAAACATCCAAAAACAAACTCGACACATTCGAAAGAAAAGTACTGAGGAGAATACTAGGACCTGTGAGGGAAAACGGAATCTTCAGAATTCGATATAACAACGAGCTCTATCAACTGTATAAGGAAACACCCCTGTCAGACTTCATTAGAATACAAAGATTGCAATGGGCCGGACATGTGATACGAATGGGAGAGGATAGGCCTACCAAAACGAGCACTGAACGCCAGAATGCAGGGAAAGAGACCAGTTGGAAAGCCAAGAAAGCGCTGGGAAGAGTAACACAGTAAGCAGCGACGCACAAGTACTTTTAGGAGTCCGTGTATGAAGAAGAGCAGCCACAGACAGACAAGGGTGGAGGCAAAAAATAAAGGAGGCCAAGGCTCATTTTGGGCTGTAGTGCCGTAGAAGAAGAAGAAGAATGTTAGGTATCTATATCTAAATATAATGAAAAATATCCTTAATTATTGTCTATTTATACAATAATTATTGTATTCTACATATTTAAAGTGATAATTTAATTATTAAATTAGCTTTATATATTTTTCGTTTTATATGCCAGGGGGGGTTAACCCCCAAAAACCCCCCTGAGTTCGCCACAGATAAGTAGCACTACCTCTCACTTTTACAAAATAAATTGTACGCCACTGGAAGACCAAGAATGATCATCACCATTTCCTGGAATTATAATTTTTTGGTGTTTCAACTCTGTATTTATCTTTTGCATGTCTACCAATGTATGTGTATTATTAATGAAAGCTTATTTTTTTATAGATTTGGCAAAAATGCAAAAATTATTCACTTTATTGGCGCCTCAAAACCATGGCTACAATATTTCAACACAGAAACAAGGAAGGTACATCCTTCCGAAGGTTTGCAGCACTTAGAAATCATCCTCCAACGCTGGTGGGACATATTTTGCAACCTAATTCATCCAGCCCTTACTCCTGATATGGTAATTATACATTTTATCTTTACGATAGACCTTAACTTTATTTTATTTTTATACAAAAATACTATTTAAAATTTTTAACAGAGACTTTTCAAACTATTACAAGCCTTCTATATATTCCTTTGATGAGCCTAAGGTGAGTTTTCTTAGTAACTTACTGTACATAGGAACGTTTCATTCGCTCTAAGTTCATACAACACAATAACAATTTCTGTTTATTTTCAAAATTACAATGTTCTAACACATTACTAGCACTCACCAGCAGCCGAAATTCACATTGGCTGTTAATACTTCTAGTGAAAACAATGAAATTTCTACCATTTGAAAAAAAATTGTTAATCTGAACCAAAGAGGTAATACAAATATATACGGATATGGAAAACATACCCGGATTGTCGAGTATATGTTACAGAGTTGCCAGTTATTTATTATTGATCCAATTATTTATCAAACATTTTAGTAATATTATAGACGTGTTCAGAAAATATTGTTACAATATTATTTCATATAGAAATCTAATTTATTGCACCGAACAATACTTCATGGACTTTGTACTATTTTTGAATATAATTATTAATGTAATCAATTTACTTTGGTAAGGGATGTGACAGTTTTCGAACACACTTCTACAGAACTCTTCCGCCAAATTATATTAGTCACTATATCTAAAGGCCCTTATTCTTTTCTGTTTAGCCATTTGGTATCTCATCTCTAAATATTTACCTCAGGAGTCTGTGTATTTCTAAATATTTACCTGTGAAAGTGCTTCGTTTTATTCGGTTCATTCGCAAGTTTCGTTTTATTCATCGTAGACGTCTTTACCCATTTTTTCTTAGTTCAAAAGATACCTTTGTACCAAAATCGTACTTTGTTTTTGAATTACGATTTTCGCACACTTTTGATGTCCATTCACTTCACATAAATTGTGGATAGATTGTGTGTAAATGGGTCGTTTGACGTCATAGACAATTTCACTGACAGACAAAGCGAAAAGCTTTCTTCTGGTTCTGTCGTCATTCTCGTCATATCGCCGTATGCCAGAAGATGGCTAATAATAAGGCTATAATTGGTGCAGCATACTTTTTACCTCACAGACGCTCTGATAATGCTCTGATTATGTCGATCTTTTCTTCTTGGTATGAAATAAAAACACAGGCTTGCAGTAGGAGCTGCAAATAATTCCAGAGCCTCCGATCAAGATCGATTCCTAGAGACGTAGGAGAGTCAGTGAGCCCCGGAAAAGGGCTGACATGCCTGATTTGGAATGCACTCATCTTTATAAATTGAGTTTCGGGTGAAACTGGCCTACTACTCGTGAACGTTCCTGCCTCTAGGAGTTCTGACTTTGAACAATTCTGGCTCTTTGAAGGTAGCTGCCATGTTAAAAGGGTCTGGCCTGCTGATGATATCGATGGTATTTGGTAGATCTAGCACTGTAATGGCTCGAATCAGAGTACATGGAGCTTGTTAGAGATAAAATAAAAAACGCAAAGTTTCAGAAGCAACAGCTACTAACCCCAGAAGAGTTGGAGGAGGATTGACGTTTAGAGTCATAGAAGGCTCTATGATCGCCGGAGAAGGACTGGCTTGTCTGATTTGGAATCCACTCATATTTTTACATTGAGTTTCTGGTAAAACTAGTCTACTTCTCTGTAGAGAAGGGTATAATTCATATAACTAACAATAAATTTGGATAGGCGTAGTTTTTAATACATCTGGACCCATCTCATGCCTACTCAGAGTCATGAGTTCGAACTCCATTACAAATGACTGTCAAGCCAAAAATGAGAGTCGTAGCCGACTTGAAGGATTAGGTGTTTAAAGACAAATAACAATAGGGTTACTCGTCATCAATTAGCCTATATTTGTCCACTGCTGAACGTAGGCCTCCCGTAAAATTTTCCACCTATTTCTATCTTAAGCTTCTTGCATCCAGTTTGTGGTGATGCGCTTGATATCATGCGTCCATCTAGTCGGTGGTTGTCCTCTTCTTCTATATGCCTCTGGCCTTGGTCGTCATTCCAGAATCTTGCTGATCCATCTTTCTGGTCCATCTATCATCATCTATCACCTAATATTGATCTTTCCATAGCGCGTTGTGTAACTCTTATTTTATCTATTGTTCTTTTTGTCAGAGTCAGTATTTCTGCACCATAAGAACCGATAATACGCACTGGTTAAAAACCTTTCTTTTTAAACAAACTGGAATAATAAAGACTTGAAAATGTTATTCAATCTACCAAATGCAGCTCATACTTGGTCGATGCTATGGCTCTCAATCAGAATTTTACCGCTGACTACAAGGTTGTTATTCGCACGTTTGTCACCTCTATATATAATGCATTTTTATTTAGTGTTACTACGTTGGGCATAAAATATTTTCTTGCCTCACCATTGATGTGAAGACTTTATTTTATGTTTCTAAAATGTTCACATTTCTATACCATCTATGTTAAATCTGAAACGAATGCAAAGTTTTTAATGGCAAGAGTCTGGATCAGTGTTTTCCGTATTGGTATAAGTCAGCCAGAGAATGAATAATTTTTATCTCATCATTCAAATGCGTAACCTTACAAATATTACTATTACTGTCTTTACATTGCATATTTTAAGTTACCTTACTAATCAGAAACAGTGAAGACATATTTCATATTCCATAAATCTTCTCATATCATGTAAATATGGTAGAAGAATCATTTATCGCTAGACACTGTGTTTTGCTGCTCAAACTTAAGTAGTTAATTTAAATCTATGTTTGCACACAAAATTTTAGCACATAATTTTAGTTAAGTAGATAATTTGTTGCATTTTGGATTTAAAGTTGTTTAAAGCTTTGCAAAAATCACTGCAAATAATTCAATAAATCACAAAATTTAGTTGTATGTTGGCATTTTATCAAAGCACTTTTGCACTGTGCAACTAAGCTATTTGTATTTTGAGTTTAATTGGCATTTTGTTTTGCTTTCTTATTTGTTCACAGCTCATTACCTAACCAAAAGTTGTTTTGCTTAGGTAATTTAAAATAACTCATAGCTCATACTGAACCTTTTTCTTTTCTTTTGCATGCATGTTTGTTCAGACCAGCCATAGACACACTGTGCATGGTAGTCAGTC
Organism: Diabrotica balteata; assembly: GCA_918026665.1. Taxonomy (NCBI): domain Eukaryota; kingdom Metazoa; phylum Arthropoda; class Insecta; order Coleoptera; family Chrysomelidae; genus Diabrotica; species Diabrotica balteata. The sequence goes on along the minus strand of OU898285.1, from coordinate 79,779,899 downwards.
TTACACCTCTCAAAGTGATTCTCACACTTCCTATTACTACGACCATGAACATAATCCCTCTGTACAGAATCCTCAAAATGCGGAAGACTTCCAGAACGTATGGGATCCGTGGGAGGAATATGACTCTAGGCAATCAGGAAATATAGTTCCTCAAAATATAACGCATGAAGAGTCACATTCACAGCACTATGGACAATCACATTCATCAAATTTTGAACAAACCCATCATTCTGATCATGGTCATGATACCCATATCCATCAAAGTGATCATTTTAAGCAAACCCATCATTATGATCATGGTCATGATAGCCATATTCATCAAAATGATCATTTTAAACATACACCTTCACATTTGTCTGATCATCATCAAACTGCTCAAAATATCGATCATAGCCATCACGAACAATCACACACACATAGTCATTATGTTCAACCTGTTTATACCGAAAATAAGCCGTCAGAAACTCATTTTCCAGATCAGTCTTCTTGTAGTTCTTATGTAGAATATCGACCGCCAGAAATCTATCATTCTGAAAACAAACCTTCTGAAAGTCATTACCATCATTCTGTCGATCACACTCCTTCAGAGCACCACCCTCATCATCATTATGAGCAAAAACACGAATCTAGTCATAATTATGAACATCATACTGACAGACGGGAGTCTAGTAGTCAAAATCAACAAAATCTAATTGAATCTCACAATACAAATACATTTTCAAGAGCTGATCATAATGTTCACATTCATCATCCTTTAATCCCTACATCTAGTCAACCGCATTCTCCTAATATCCATCACCAACCTCCCACTTCTGACTACTCCTCGGATCATCCTCCTCCAAATGATCCTAGACTACCAGATGAGTGTGTGGCAACTACTACAGTGTCCAACGAAATAACATTGCAATCAGACTCTAACGAGGAAAATTCAGATAATCAAGTAAGTATTTATAATTAATCTTTATATATGAGAGAGTGGTAAAAAGAAATGAGCATAATTTTAAGGTCCATATTCCCGTAAATCTAATGGATTTTCATTGCGTGCCATTTTCATTCAAAATAATTCATTTATGAACAGTAAAGGTATCTGCTGCTAATTCAACAGTTTTATCGACACTGTAACATCACGGTTAATAAAGTCCACAGTTAATAAATCAGACAACACAAAACACTGGCACAATTTTTTAAAATGAGTTTACACTCTTAACTTCATAACTTCTGCATAACAGTTAAATCTTCGCGATTCATTGTTATAAGTGTGCCCGCCTGACGAGTTCTTTAACTTTAAAAATGCCCAAGAACTCAAACACAGAAAATCTGGCCACCTAAGTAGGTTTCTTATTTTCTGAGTTAATATCAATAGAGGATGCTGTAGAACGCTTACAAATGTATTATATGTCATTTTCGATCTAAAAGTCCTAAAGAATGGAAAGCCTACTATAAAAATATGTCTACAGAAACAAAGAACAAAATTCATAGCGAAAAAGGATGCACTAAACAAATAAACAATCCCCAGAAACAAAAAATATAAGTAGCAGGAAAGGAACTCACAAAAGAGCTCAAGAACAAGGAAGTGTCCGGATTCGAAGGATTCACAGCCGAACTTATAATCGACGAGTCATATAGACTGCATCAAATGATCCAATGTAGATGATCCAATGTTTCTATGTTTCAGAGAGCAACGGAGATAAACGGTGAGCAACTCCCGATAGTATGGTATAATTAGACCCAAACCCTGCCATCCAAAGTAAAAGTTATCCTCCAACACCAAATTGTTCTATATGGATGGTCCACATATAGTTCAGTAAAAAGTTACACTATTTCGTGCGTCGGGTTTGGAGGAAGTGGGGAGAAGTCGGTAAATTAGTAGTTTTTTGCGTTTTTCGCAAATATTTCAAAAACTATGCGGTTTAGCGTAAAGTAGGTTCTATACAAAAATAGTCTACGTCAAATTTAAAACAAGTAGGTCCTATGCATAATTGTTCTAAAATCAACGGTTACGAAGGGTGTAAAAGTGAAGGTTTTCCATATTTTTTATATTTTTTGGGCAAATTATAATATTATTACTGAGGAAAGTATTTTTTTAACAGGAATATGTTTTGTAAATTTACCGGTGGTATGTTAGTGATAAGCCCTTGAAAGAAAGTCAACCTCGCCACCTTCTCAACGGGCGCTACTTTTTAAGAGAATAGAGGCTTACACGGGCCTAGGCCATATAAATCTGTGGTACGGAGAAACCAACTCTGAACTTTCTATGGACAATGTCGCATGAATATCTTTTCAACAGTAAATTCTAAGAAAATAATTTTAAATGCTCATCACTCCTTACTGTGTATACCATTCGATTCAAGAGAGTGTTTGGGATACACATACCGTGGTGGTGTTAATTGTCATCGACCTGGTTAACAGACTAGCTTTGTTTTCAAGTATATCTCATTGAATGTTTTGTTTTCAATGTCTTTTAAAACCAGGGTTCCGATTTCAAATGCTTTATCACAGTTCACGTTTTCCTCTCCTATAACCCCTGTTAATAATAAAGAGAGTTCAGGAGTTTTAGAAGACGGATTGTGTTCTTCTAGCTGAGATATAAAAGTCTGTAAGTCCTTGCTATTTCTTTTCTGCCTTGCATCTCTTAGCTCCACGTGCTGCTATGTAGAGAAACACACCACCGAATTCTTCAATTCTTCGCACATCCTAGAAGGCATGATGTTGATCCAAGTTGCAATTGTTTTCCCTCTAATTCCTCTGCCTCCGATCAATCCACCAATGCTTTTCAATGACCTCATCATCACCTGCTCTACGGTCATGTCACGCCATACTCCAGACCATTTTTAAAATGTATTCCATCGTATATTTTACTAATTTACAAATTTTAAAATGAATGCATTTGTAAATCAAATGGCTAGATTGAGATATAAAAATGCTTTCGTAAGAATCTTCACAAAATTTTATATAGAAATGAAATTAATAAGAAAATTAAATGTGATTGGAATTTAAGAATATTTATTTCAAGATAGAAGGCACTTTATAAAGTTACGGATTTATTTTTTAGAAGAACAGAATGATGTTTTAATAATGTTTTTAATACTTATATAATTTTTTTGCGGTTTGTAAATTTTAACATTTTTAAAATGAAAAAAGGCAAAAAAATATTTGATTTTACGCAAACAAATTATATGTATCTGTTGATACGTATTTCGACCTAATAGGTCTCGTCAGAACAGCTATTCATAGGAGTTCTCAACGTGAATGTCTACATGTATACCTTCCGTAACGGAATGGTTCGTTTTAAAAGTATTATGCATAGGACCTTTTATGTTTCAAATTTAATATACAACATTGTTCTATACATTTTTTTATAGAACATTGTTCACGCTAAACCACATAGTTTTAGAAATATTGACGAAAAACGTAAAAACTACTAATTTACCGACTTCTTCCTCTAACTTCCCCCACCCCAAACCTCAAGCTCAAAATGGTCTAGCTTTTTACTGAACAATATGTGGACTATATAGAAGAATTTCGTGTGTTGGAGGAAAACTTTTACTTTGCACGTTCTGGTTAGGCCTTTTTCAGACCAATTGTACCATACTTCAAAGGAATGGGCACAAGTTATATAGAAGACAGAAAACTATCGAGTAATATCCTCAATGGGAAGGCTATATGGAAAAGATGTTTAAAGAACAAATTTTCACAAACTTCCAAAAAATAGTTCACATTTCACACTAGAACAATTGCTAGAAAGCCAAAAAAGTAAAAAACAAGGATATGTATGGTACTTGTGGACTAAAGGAAACAGTATCGAGATAAGAATTCTGGGAAGCAATGTATAAATTATAATTTACTATTGTTGCTGCGAATTAAACACAACTTTAGTTTGAAATATGTTTATTTTGACATTTCGATTTCACTTCGGAAATCGTTCGTTAAATACAAATTTAACCAATTTTGTTTTTGTTATTTGGTAATAAAAAAAATTCTTCTAATAATTTATGAGTTTTCATTCGGATATATATTATACATTTTAAAGTAGATGACTTTAAGATGGCACTTCAATATTTTAAAATTTTAAAATAAAATTGTTAATCTCAGTAAATATAGTAAATTGTATAAATATGTTATCAGAAAATAGCTTCATGATTATATTATAAATTATAAAGAAAGAATAAACAGATAGTCCACTCCTGGTTATGCATCCTTGCCGTATTTCCCGATAAACTGTTAAATGTTCTGTTAAAATTGCTATTAAGAATAGAAAAACTCTCCGGAAATTATTTTCAAAGACAAAAACCACTTTTACTACACAAGAATAAATCGATGAGGTTACTTTCTTCCTTGTGCTGATTTTAGTTCTTGTTATATTAGCCAAACTGGTCCTCCCTTAAAGCCTAGCTGCTCACAGAAGTGACAAATACTTCTAGGTATTCTTGTGTCCTTTCTCAACATCACCATGAACTATAATATAGATTCCTCTGGTGTTAATTTTTTCTGTAGGGAAAATAATTCATCCAAGAGACAATTCGTGGAAATGAGTCATGACCCTTTAATTTTATATAGTGATTAATTAATAATTTTGTTTAAATATAATAATACAAAATAATAATTTAAATAATGGTACATACCGATTGATAATAAGTAATTAAATTATTTGATATTGGTAACTTAGTCAAATATCTCTCCAATGGTGCATATGCGTCCACTATCACTAAGTCACGTCCTTTTAGCTTCATCTCATTTTTTACTAGCCATACTCTTGTTCATTAGAGAAATGAACAAAATTTTTAAACTCGTCTGTCTCTTTTCCTTTTTTTTGTATCTGTAAAAACTGGTACATCATCATCATCATCCAGCCTCTATTTATCACGTCCACTGCTGGACATAGGCCTCCCTTAAACTCCTCCATTCCTCACGATTTTGTGCTCTTTGTTGCCAATTTTTAGTGATACGCCTGATGTCGTCGGCCCAACGTGTAGGTGGTCTTCCTCTACTGCGTTTGTCTGCTCTTGGCCTCCAATTTGTAATTTTGCTCGTCCATCGTGAATCGTGCATTCTCGCTACATGGTACATCTAATTTAAATACCTTAATATCTTTCAACACCTCATCAAGTTTAGTTAAAATACCTTGTACATACCATTTTCCAAAACTTATTAACCTTTCGTAAGATTCAATCCGTTAGGACTTTTCGTTGTTTTCTTTCTAGGATTTTTTTGCAATAAATTTTTTTCCGTGTGAGGGAGCTGGCCCACCGTCACATCTTCCAATCTTGGTGGACCGGGTAGATTTTTCCTCTACTCTTAGCCCCAGTTTTTCGCTTTCACGCATCTCATTCTGAGATAGGATTTGCTAACTATGTGTTATTCATTGTTGGTATGACCTTCAGTTAGATACATACATACTTTATTGACATCTGTGAACCTTTGACGGAGTTCCTATTGTCGAGTGGAAGCCTTATTGCTTTGTTATGAAAAAAGGATCTTTTTGTAATTGTTCACATATTATGTTAAGATCAATTAAAGTCTAATACGTTTTACTAATTACAGTTTTACTCTTAGATTAGGAGTTAATATATATTGTCACCTATAATCCTAAGAGTGATCGTCTCAATAGACGAGAGCTGTCTGTTACAAACGCTTTGCAGAACTGTAGAACCTTGTAAAAGGTTGTACAGGTCTAGTAGATAGGTACCATATGTTTTTGGAGTCACTTGGTAGTAAATATATGCACGAATATAGCCATGACACAGCTCCCTTGACTTAGCTGATTCCTGCTTGTTTTCTGGAGTACTTCAGCTTTATTAGCGCATGTAAGTCCAATATATATTTTGTCATGTTCTTGACCGCCTCTACTTTCCCAGTGAGAGTTAAGTTGTGTTCGATTCAGGCTTTTTCCGGTCGCGGATGGTGCTGTTTGGTACTCATTAGGTAGACTCTAGGCTGAAGTATTTTGTAGCTGATCCGTTTCTAGCAAGTTCATCAGCTCTTTTTTTTTCATGTATTCCTCATTGACCTGGCAATCATATCACTATGACGATTATCGAGTTTTTCTCTGAATTCCCATAATGGTCTACCTTAGGGCTCCTGAGGGCACACATAGCCGCTTGCATATATTGATCCGCCTTAAATTCAAAAGTCCTCATGGTAATTTCTCTTGCATAGAGAGAGTCATACATAATTGTCAGGTAGAGAATGCAAGTTGGCATACCTCTCTGCCTGAAATAGCTATAATTATCATTCTATTCGAATAAAAATATTTATATTTCCAGCACTATTGTAAATTCCTGCATTCGACACTTCTACAGTTTTAGGCCTATCGGTGCGACGGGTGTAAACCTACATCCTGGGTTATGTGTTTCCTCTTCCTATACCTCTCGTGGGCAAATGTCCGCCGGAAAAAGCACTTTATACCTGTCTCTGGGTATAATATGGTCAAAAGTTGTCCATATATTCCTACTTTAATTTATGATGTTACTATGTGCTGACCTAACCATTACCTTCCTCGGGTTTTTTCTTAGTCTATAATATCCCATTCTTCTTTCTCCTTATAACGATGTGTAAAGAAGTAAGGTCCAATAGGGAGCTGATGTTTCCCTAAGTCTCTGTATCTCCAAGCAAGTCTTTGCATCTTGCTTAATTTGAGGATGACACTTTTGGTCACTTACTTTTTCTTTCTGTACTAACTTCTACCGAAGCGTGGCGACCATATGCTTCTCTGTTTTGTGCCACATGTATTATGTTTGGAACCATTACCGTAGATTTCTCAGCCAAGATTTTTTCGTTCTACCTAACCATCTCATATCTTTAATCTTGTCGTTCACTATAATTTGCAGTAGGCTGTATTTATAACTATGAAAACACTTGTCTGACCATATGAGAAATATATCCATGTAGGTACTCCCATTTTTATTACATTGCTTCATTATATCTTATCCTCGAGTCTAGTATTACAGCCAAGGTATTTTACTTCACTCACCAGATTTAGCTTTGTACCATACAAGTTTAGAGGAACTAATCCCTCCAGAGAATAGCAGGCAAAAACTTCTTTTATAGAGTTAAGCGTCAATTTTCAATGATTTGAAGTTTATATATCAAATTGGCATAATTCCTTAATTAGACATTGAAAAAAAAATGATTTAATTTAAGTAGAATTAGATTTTACTTTGTTCAACCACTTGACTCTTTGATTAAATGCTATCTGTTATTATTTCAGGCCGGCTTAGCAGGTGCGTTTGCCAATCTGACCTTGGGTCAACCAAGAACACCTGAACAACAAGCCCTAGACGACCATTTAAGGAGGCAAGGCTGGGAGGTAGGAAATATAGACTACCTAGGACGAGACTCATTTGACAACATATGGAGCAAAATTTGCGAAACATTGGCACTTGCCCCTGATGCAGGTTCGGAGTAGTATTTGTAACTTCTTAGCTAACAACTAGTACCTTCCGTGCCATAAAAGCTGCATGACCTGTCGCACTCTTCTGATTATTTTATTTACTTTGTTTATTTTCTCAATATTTTGTACACTCTAAATATATTGTTTGAGTTTTGTTTTTCTATTTTCCTTTATGTACCAATATGCTTAGAATATGCGATATTCGGTATTTTTAATTTATATTTACACTAAAGATAGTATATAAATGAAAAACTCTGAAAATTTCATAAACTCACGCGGTGTGGAAAAGTCAAAAGACCTTTTTTTATTTTCAAGTCTACTTTAATCTTTTTCAGTTTTAGAATTTTTTCTTTATTCCTTTCCAAATCTAGTCGATCTTTGTACTAAATTTTCTTACAAAACCATTTCTTTGGTGCATATTATTATAACAATTCCTTTATAAACTATATCGATACTTGTTTATTAATTCTTTCTTTGCTTCTATTCATTTTTATTATGTTTACTGGTATAGGGTTAACTCTGCCGTTAATTTTAACACCTCTTGATTGCTCTAGTGCTCGTGCAAAGATTTCTTCCGAATATATATTGAAAAGTAGTGGTGACAATACACACCCCTGTCGTACACCTCGCTTGATATTGAATATTTCTGTGTCACCGGCTTCTGTTCTAACTGCTGCAGTTTGGTTAAAATACAGCGTTTGGATAATTTTAAAATCGTTCTCGTCTAGTCCCTTTTTGTGAAGGCAATCCATCAGCTTATCATGTTTTACTTTGTCGAAGGCCTTTTGATAGTCAATAAAACATAAAAAGAGATCCTTTTTTTGGTCTCGACATTTTTGCAGCAGTATAATAAAACTGGTTGTGTACAGATGTCAGAATTGTAAATATAGATTAGAAATATCGCTAATTTTTAGCAAGCTAATTTAGTGTTACTAATTTTTATACTTTCTTCTGTAGCAGTTATTAATTTTCAGCTTGCGAATGCACGAGGCTTTGCTTTGCTTAATTATTTTGGTGTATTAGTGTTAATTATTTTTTTTGGGATATTTAGAACCTGAACCAGCTGCAAGTGAGGAAAAACCAGCGGAAGCTGTCGCTGAACCAGAGAAGGCTGCTGAAACAGGTGAACAAACCCTGCGCCTCAAGACTCCAGATAATAAATAATGGATCTATTACAATTTTTTTGTTAAAATTCGATAATACTGGTTGTTTATTATTTTTATTATATTTTGGAATAGATCCATAGCTTTGTGTGTACCTGGCTGCTATAATTATCGCCTATTCCAAAATACTTATTTTAGACTTCCAATAAAAATGTAATTTTTTAAAACTTTCATGCTTAACCACCCCCTACCCTACTAATAGTTTCCAGTTGAATTTTTAGATGCCCAAAAATTTGAAAAACGAATTTATGAGGATTAAAATTGTTTTAACATTGAAAACTACTTCGACAACAATATGAGCATTATCAGTAGTGATGTAGGATACATTTCTTTTTATATTTTTATTGTGGGTTCATCTTCAGCATCTGGATGGACATCTTAACCATACTATCTCGATGCATTCATCAAGTATTTACATTTTGCAAGATGCGTTCATTGTTTTGCTTTCTTTTTTATCATCCATTATTCAGTGCTGTCACATGACACAATATTCGGTTATTCCGTTTCATCCATCTATTTTAAACTATACAAAGTATTTCTCAGATTATACTATTGTTTATAACTTTGCCAAGAAACTAAAATTTCTTCAATTCCCTGTTTAAAACTGTTCATAAGTACTCAATACTGCCCAAAATGTGTGTAAGAATTATGTATTTTATATTCAATCAAAAATAACTTTTGAAGATTACAAAAATTTTCTTTTTTTGTCCGTTATTCCTGTATTTTAAAGAGAGCGCCAGATTTCAGTCCAAAAATTACTGATTTATGGCGGACAGTTAATCTCTGGAACGGCAAATCTAAAATATAAAATTCGAGAAGGGATTTAAAAAAGAAGTACACTTAAGTAATATAATAATACTAGTAATAGTTAACAAGAAAAATTGGAAATAAAAAAAATCAGCGCCTTTGAAAATCTGTACAAAAATTTACATTTTTTTTTTGACTTTTTTGTCATAAAAATTTGATTATTTTTTTTGTGGTCAATTTGTGCTAAACTGTCGTAGAGAAAACCAAACTAAACAAAATGCATCAAGGTTTATTAAAATTGACCGACTAGATATCCGGAGATAACTGTCTGCTAGTTTTAAAAACGGTAGTTTTTTTTTTAAATGATTATGGTTAATAAACCCTAATGAATTTTATTTGTTTTGGTTTTCTCTATGATAGTTTACTACAATTTGACAAAAAAAAAAATAAAACTTTTTGTAGCTGAGAAAAGTTGAAAAAAGGTCAATTTTGAAACAATTTTTTAAATGTCCACCATTTTGTTTTTTTTTTAAGAATTTTCAATTTTTCTAGTAAACTATCACGTAAGGTCGCATCTTTTTTAAAACCCTATCTTTAAAATACACGAACAATAGAAAAATAACAGAAAATTTTTTTTTGTAATCTTCAAAAGTTATATAATACAAATAATGGGCATATATAATAAAAGGGATACAAAAAAAATGTTGAAAATTTGCCATTTTTAACATTTGAAACGGTAATTGTACCTTAATAAAAATTAAATTTCCTAATAAATTAAAAAACCTATTGGATTACTTTCTCGTCTTTTGCTTTAGACTGTCCAAACTTTTTTATGTGCATATGAATGTTTTCTTTGAAGAATTTTTCATCAAGAAGAATATAAATATTATTTTGAACATGTCAAATTATAATAATTTACATTGTTAGTTTTTTTTTCTAATGCGATGGGGTATAAAAAAAGCATTTTTAAAATTTTTGGGCTACTAAATTATCCACATACTCGGATTTTGCTTATTAATGCAAGTTGATTACAGTGAAACAGCAATACTTGCGTTCCCATTGGGCAAAAGGTAACCTTCAGCTAATAAAAGACCAGCTTATTAAACGGAGTTATCCCTACTAACAAAATGTTTAACGATGTAACATGTGATAAAGTAATTTTTCAGCTCCAACAGTTGAGCAACCCCAAGAAGCTGCACCAGTGGTACTGTCTGCAACTGTCGAAGTTTCTGATAGTCCACAATCGAAGACCGAACCACCCGCAGAAGCAATTCCCTCTCCTCAAACCCCACAACCTGTTCCGTCTGAATCAAAAGACCCTCTACCCACGGAAGCTGCTCCCAAAGTGCCCCCTATACAATCGATTCCTGAACAGCCAGTAAGTCAAAAGCCGGTTGTCGAAATACCCTCTGCAGGAACTGCACCTCCAGAGGCAGTTGCCAGTCAGCAAGAGAGTCCTAAATCAGAAACACCTATTCAACAACCGACACCATCTGAACAAGAAAGTCAACAGGTACCTGTAGAGACTAATCAATCTGTACAACCTTCTGAAGTTAAAGAACCAGCTACAGGTGCACCTAGTCCAGCTGCTAAAACGATAGAACCTGTTTCTACTGAGCCACCTAAAGAAGAACCAACTGTAGTTTCTGAAAGTCCTAAACAAGTGTCTGAAACTCCTCAAGCAGACCTGCCAAAAGCTGCAGATTCGTCTAAAGAATCTACTGATACCTTAACTGCTCAGTCAGTAAGTGAAAAACCGCCCACAGAACCTGTAACCGTTGTTTCTCAATCTCCAGAAAAACCAGAAGATCAAAAACCCACAATAGAGGATCTTAAAAGCCCAGAAGTCGTAAGCGATAGTCCTCAGGTACCCACACAAGAGCCTGTTAAGGAGGCTTCGAAAGACTCTACACAGGAAGTTCAACAAGAAACGCCCAAATCTCCAAAGGAGGATCAAAAAGTAACACCTGCAGAATCTCCAAAGGAACCCCAAAAAGAAATACTTACACAAGCTCCTGCGGAGGCTCAAAAAGAAGTACCTAAGGTACAACAAAAAGAACCTGTCGAAGCACCTAAAGAATCTCCTAAGGAAGCTCAAAAAGAAGCACCGAAAGAATCCCCCAAGGAAACAACAAAAGAACCCCCTAAGGAAGCACCGAAAGAATCCCCTAAGGAAGCACCAAAAGAATCCCCTAAGGAAGCGCCGAAAGAATCCCCCAAGGAAGCGCCGAAAGAATCTCCTAAGGAAGCGCCGAAAGTACCTCCTGCTCAAAAAGAAGCGCCTAAGGAATCACCCAAGGGAGCTCAAAAAGAAGCGCCAAAACAGTCTCCTAAGGAGGCTCAAAAAGAAACGTCCAAGGAAGTCCAAAAGCCTAAAGAATCTTCTGAAAAATCGCCAAAGGAATCTCCAAAAGAGCTTGAAAAACCTTCACCTAAACAAACATCGACACCTAAGCAATCTCCTGTATCTAAAAAAGGTAAAAAGGATCCACCCAAAGAAGAATCTAAACAAAAAGAGACTGCTGAATTACCTAGTTCCAAAGTGACAGAACCTACACCTCCCACGACACCCGTCTCTCCCCCTGTATCACAAGAACCTAGTTCCCCTAGTCCCGTTTCTAAAGCAGAACTACAAGTTAGCGCCAGCGTACCAGAAACACCACCTCCAGCCCCTTCATCAGAAGCCGCAAAAGGTCCTACTCCTCCTCCCCGTAAGAGTGGTGGTGGAAAGAAGAAATAGGCTAAATATTATTTATATGTTTTTATTTCGATCAACTGGAAATGTTGATACGTACTGCATTTTTGCCTTAAGGTGTGTTTAACGGCGTTGTTTTATTTGTATGTTGGCTAATTTAATTTGTAATAAAGCTGTTTGTTTTTGATAAACAATTAATATTGTTTCCTTTGTTTTATTTTTAAACATTTATACTGATTAAAGATGCTGTGAAATATAAAATACAAAATTGCAATAAAAACTATGTTTGTAGGATAAATGGGTTCATGGCAGATGTACAATAATGGCCGATTAAGTTAGTTTTTACTGTACAAATTTTTCTACAACATCTTGAAATATTGAACAAGCAGGTTTTGTACCATAAGTCAAATGATTTACCTTATAAATACCATACAAAGTTCTCCACGATAACAAACGACTATAGTATCATCATCTAAAACTAATTGATTATCAGCATTTAAAAAATCCAATTTAGTAAATTTTTGACCACCCTGTAAAGCAACAAAGATATCATCTATTCTGGGTAAGGGATGATTAAAATCTTTAAAATACTTGTTCATTGTTATTTTATAATTGCCACAAATACAAATATTCCCATTTGCTTTCATAACGGGCACTAACGGTGTTCCCCAATTTTAGTTTGAAATTTTCTCTATAATCTTTTCAGCTTCTAATTTGTGAAATTCACTTTTCACCTTCTCACGAAAAGCAAACGGAACTGGGTGAGGTTTGTGGAAAATGGACTTAATCATCAATTTCTAAACTGACTTTTTTATCGTTATAGGAATCTCTTTTTTAAAAACATTTGAAAATTTTGACAACACATCTCGTAACTTATCAGGGCAAAACCTTCTTTGTCACTTTGCGTACTTTTTCCTCTTTGATTTTAGTGGTTTTCGATTTTTCAATTTTTTCATTCTTCTTCTTATGTTTTTCTTCCAAAAAATCTTTCATTGGTGTTGATGTTAGTATTGTAGATGTCTGTTTCTTTCTATCAACTTGCCTTTTATTTGCTCTATTGTGTATTGTAGGAAGAGGTGTGATATTATGTAATGATGTTTCAAGGGCTTGAAGTTTATCGGTAGCAGCATTTCCGCTATTTTTGTTAGACGATTTTGCATCATTGGATGAATCATTGGTTATTCTATTTACAGAATGGGAAATTGTTCTACTGGTAGAAGGCTGCTGTTCATCTGCGACAGTATTTGTCGTGTTATCCACAGTATGGTCATTTTCTTGATCATTAAAATCTGGAAAATCGTCATTGAATATGAAGGGGTTTAAAGGATATATACCGGCAGAACTAAACCCTTTAATAGCCTTTTCAATCGAGGCAACTTTTCCATAGGCCTTGTTGAATAATTCAGCAATCTCATAATTTGTTATTTTTTCTAAAAGTTTTGATTTCATAAATAAATCGCATTCACGATTGTAAGCTTTTTTTAGAGGACCGTAAAAACAAATATCCAAAGGCTGTAGTCGATGCGAGGTATGTGGAGGGATAGAGAGTAGAACTATTCCATTTTCACGGCAGAGGTTGTAACAATCGAGAGAAATATGGCTGCTGTGATTGTCGGTAATCAAAAGAACGGGATTGTCGTTTGTAGCATTTGAATGTTTTGTAAAATGTTTTAACCACTCACAAAACAATTCCTCCGTGATCCAACCAGATTTTGAGCATTTGTATATTGATCCAGGGGGTCCATTTTTTTGTAGCTGAGGAGTCATTCTTTTCCTTGCGAATATAAACATGGGAGGAATAAAAGCTCCAGAAGCACTAAACGCACAGCAAACGGTGGTGGTTTGGCCGCGTTCTCCACTTGTCACTATCCCTACCTGTTTTTGTCCTCTGGGTGCTAGTATTTGTATGGGCTTATGCACCGTACTAATCCCTGTCTCATCCATATTGTAAATCGATGAAGGATCAAATTTATAGCGTTCCATGACATTTTCCAAGTTACGAAAAAATGTTGCTACGTTTTCCTTAGAAAACCCTTTAACTCGGTTAAGACTAGTTGCCTCTGGCTTTCTAAGGCTAATTTGTGGATTTCTTTTTAAAAATCTATGTAGCCAATCTTTCCCTGCTAACTGAGTTGCTTCATTAAACATATTTTTTATGTTATTTGCTTTCGCAAATTGAAAAGCAATCCTTCTGAATTCAAGAGCTGTGAGTCCGTAAAATTGATTTGATAATTTTAAAACATGACTCTGAATTAACCTTTCTTGTTCTGTAGAAAATGTGGACCTTCTTCCGAGTCGAGGGTCATAATAATTATCTTTAAGTCTATCTCGAAGGGAACTGTATGGCACTTGGAAAGTACGTGTCACTTCCCTAATTTTTCTTCCGGACCTCACAGCTTCTATGGCAGCTATCATTACTTCTGGTGACCATTGTGCTTTAGTGGTTGTCCTTTTTCTATTACGAACCATCTGAAACCAAATAATTATGTATAATTAATCATAATTTTTAAGATTAACAGCCAAATACCAGTTGGGGCAATGCCGCTCTCTAACGGGGTAATCACGATCAGCTTGAGCGGAATTGCCCCAAACTGAAAGCTTCAACAAATATGGTGACACAATTTTTCTAGGTTAAAAATACATCCAAGACACATCTCATCGAATAAGTATATGATATAATACTACAAAATAACGTTATTACAACTTACCTTCAGATATTTGCGACAAAAATATTACAGTAAAATCACAAAATTTCACGTTTTCTGTCAGAACCGCCGACCGATGCTAAATATCGACACAGTTATGCTTCCGATTAGTTCGGGAGGGCTCCGAGGAGGCAATGACATCAAACGGGACGTAGTAAACTCGACTGGGCTAGGTAAACTGTGGTGAGCGTCATTCCCCACTGAGCGCCATTCCCACCTTCTCTCCTTTATTTGTGGAATCGATATATAAAATACCAAGAATCATTGTGACTGAAGCTGTCAGTTCTTATCGATGATTCAAAAAATTAAATCACCAGTAATTCATTTTTCGTCTCTCTGTGTACCAACTTCCTCTACTCATATTTTTATCAATATCAATACGACACTAAAAGTTCCGTACATAAAAAACCAGATGGGAGTCGGTGCAACAGGATTTTCAGGGTAGTTACTTTGAACACAAAGAGGACGCGAATTCAAAGGGCACTCGATTTGTTTCAAAACAGTTAAAAATTCTTCATAAAAGGATCTGATTGTCAATAACCCTACTTAAGTGTAGTTTACGCTCTTTATATTGCTTTCCAAAATACCACCGAAGTGACTACCATAAAATACTTTCATTTTCCAAAAAAATTTTATTATAGAGTTCCTGTTGAAATGCAACTTTATAAGTTTTGGAACTAGTTAATTCATATATCTCATCGAGGACTCTTTGCACCCACAAAATTCGTGCCATTATTCGTAACTTACAATTTCCAGTGCGAGATAAAAATCTTTTGAAAGCTTCTGAGAAATAATATGTAAAGAGCGAGGAGACTAATTCGACATGCATGGCTTTCGTACTTAGACAAACAAACATACGCAAGCCATGTGGGTAACAGTGTGCGAAAAAGCCTTTGACTGATTGACTCTTACGGCGAAGTAACTCAGCCATCATAGGATATGTAGGTTTAGGATTAAGACAATAACAACGATTACATCTATAAATTCTACTTCTGATGACTAGACAGAATCCAATAAATTGTTCTCAGTAGATTTTGCAATAAATACTCTCCAGCATGCAAGTACAATTTGTGGAAATAACCTATTAACAAAACGATCAACTTTGAGCAAAAAAATCCTACTTTCATAATCGCTTAACAAGCTCCAAAAATATTTCAAAAGAAACTTGGTCAATAATAAACGATTTTCTAAATAAAACCAGTACAGCGAATCAAACCTTGTCTTTTCCTAACCCCGAAAATCTAAATGATTACTTTGTTAATGTGAGTAAAAATATAACCTCAACTATTTCGCCACAACAAGATCCAGTTTCCTATCTCTCTAATTCAAAAAACATTGCTGATACCTTCTTTTTAAGACCAGTTGATAAGACGGAACTCATTTCAACAATTCGTAGTATAAAAAGCACATCGTCCTGTAGTACAGATGGATTATCTATTAAAATTTTCTCAAATCTACCGCATAATGTTTTGGAGGTCATGGTCTCGCTAGTAAATGATTCCCTTGAAAAGGTACATTCCCTAACTGCCTAAAGACTGCCATCGTCATTCCTCTTCATAAAGGTGGAGAAAAATTTGATGCCTGCAACTATAGACCTATTGCCTTGTTACCAGCACTATCAAAAATTATTGAAAGACATATAAAAGTTCGACTTATGCCCTTTCTCCTTAAATATAATATTTTATAGCAAAATCAGTTCGACTTTTTGTCTAATAAATGCACTAGTGATGCCATATTTTCTGTGTTACATGATGTATATCTATCACTAAACAGTAACCTCTCCCCCGCCACCGTTTTCTGCGACTATTCCAAGGCCTTTGACTGCGTAAATCACGACATTCTATTAAAAAAATTAACTTTCTATGGAATTCGGGGTGTGTCTTTGAACTGGTTCAAAACTTACTTGGTAGGTAGGAAACAATTGGTTAGAATAAATGACGCCGACTCTAGCTGTAAAGATATTGAGTGTGGAGTACCGCAAGGTTCAGTAT
Source organism: Diabrotica balteata (assembly GCA_918026665.1). Taxonomy (NCBI): domain Eukaryota; kingdom Metazoa; phylum Arthropoda; class Insecta; order Coleoptera; family Chrysomelidae; genus Diabrotica; species Diabrotica balteata. The sequence goes on along the minus strand of OU898285.1, from coordinate 79,763,208 downwards.
TAGTTCCCATTCTTTTTTTACTTTTCATTAATGACATCACTTACTTGAAAATTAAAGGGAAAATTTTTCTATTTGCTGATGATACCAGTATTACTTGGAGCAGCTCTGATATTTCAACGCTTCATTCAATTATAACCGCTGATTTACTTAGGTATAATGAAGGCTTGGTCAGACTCCAACTTACTTAGCTTTAATGTGGATAAGACTGTAGCATTATCTTATAAAGGAGTCATGCAACCCTTGCTTTTAAATGAGAGCCAAATCAATATCGTAAATTCCGTGAAATTTCTAGGTATTCTCATTGACAGTGATCTCAAATGGTCCTTGCATACTAACTCCTTAAGGAAGAAACTAGCCTCAGCTTGCTTTGCAATAAGATCTGTTTCGAAGGAACTAAATTTATCTTCTGCCAAAATGGCATATTTCTCATTGTTCGAGTCCCATCTTCGATATGGGCTTCCATTTTGGGGTTCTAGTACAGCGGCCCAATTTGATACTATTTTTAAGTTGCAAAAAAGAGCAATCCGTTATCTATTTGGTCTCAAACAAACAACTCATTGCAAGACCTACTTCAGAAATCACGGAATTTTGACGCTTCCCTCTTTATTTATTTTGGAAACGGTTTGTTTGATTCGAAAGCATCTAAACATTTTTCCCGATAGACCTGACCATGGCTACTCCATTAGAAATTCGGATTGTAACGTTTATTTGCCGATCCCGTCCACTCAGCTAGTAAAGAATTCTATTCTATATCGTGCAAAGAAACTTTATAATCACCTTCCAAGTGAGCAACACTTAAATCCGCAACATCCTTCATTAAGTTTCGTAAGGTGACAAAAATCTATCTCTCAGAAAGACCATATTATTCAGTTGACGAGTTTCTTAATGTATAACAAAGAAATAAAATTAGTATTGTTTATAATTACATTTGGGTGTCTCAAGCAGTGGCTACAATTTGTCTCATTATTTGTTGTCTGTACAAATTATGTAGGTTATACAATAATTTTACTAATTTAAAATTGTGTTATTCTGTTTTTTACTATATTTGTTTTTGTTTTATACTTTTTGTACTATTTGACTGATTTATTTTTTAGCTTTGTCCATAAAATTGTTCAATAATTTTCAGTGACAATAAAGCATATTTCTATTCTATTCTAAAATCGGATGTTTTTTATCAAAACTGCATTGGGAGTTTGACAAACGTCCACCTACTATAGTTATTTCACTTTCAAGAAATGGATTTAAACGAGATAGGGAAGATTTTACAGCGAGATTTTAAGAAAGGCCTTTATACTCTTCAGAAAAATAATTTTGCTGAATAGCTCGAATTAATTCAATTTCTAAACCAAATAGAATATCTGTTTATTTAAAAGTAATTTTCTAAGAAATCTCAATACGTGTGATGTGGAATTTGAAAGTTTCGACCAAATGGAAAAATATTCAATAAGTGTATACAGCGGAGAAATTACAAGGGTGACTTTACCAAAGAAGGTTTGTGATCTATATTCAGAATCACAAATCATAATTTCCTGTCCGTTGACAGACTGAATAGGCTAATATTCTGGCTCCAACAGTAACCAATTTGTAACAGTAAATCATGTGGGATGGTTGACTAACGAAGAAGGAAACCAACCTTGAGAGGCGCAATCAACAATAGCATCATCATCATTCCTCAACCTCTTGCATCCACTGTTGGATATAGGTCTCCTCCACTGTTCTCTATCTTGCGCCTTCTGTATCCAATTTCCGACTGTTTTTCTCAAGTCGTCCATCCATCTTTTTGGTGGTCTGCTTCGGTGTCTTTTGTCTTCTCTAGGTCTCCATTCCATGAGTCTTTTGGTCCACCTATTATCATTTAAACGTGCTATATGTCCAGCCCATCTCCATTTGGCTTGTGCAATTTTTTCTATGACATCTGTCACTTTAGTCCTCTCTCTCACTATCCTATTTGGTACCATATCTCTTCTAGTTATTCCCAACATTGCTCTTTCCATTTTTCTTTGGGTTACTCTCAATTTATTTGCAGAATGTTTGGTTAAAGTTATTGTTTCGGAACCATATGTTATTACTGGCAGTATGCATTGGTTGTAAACCTTTTTCTTCAAGCAAATCGGTAGCGTTCCTTTTAGAATATCTCGCATCTTGCCAAATGCTGCCCATCCCAAGCCTATGCGACGCTGGATCTCACAAGTTTGATTGTCTTTTCCTATTCTAATTTCATGCCCTAAATAGAAATAGCTAAAGACTTGATGTACTTCGTGATCAACAATAGCTTGTGAATTTTAATAACTCTGTTTTGAACAAATAATTTGAGATTATTCTCTAAGAAAAAGAGGTTAATCTTTGTAAATAGGTATATTTATTTAAAAAACCCTTAAAAGGGCCACATCAATAAAACAAACGTTTTCGGACCACACAGTCCATCATCAGGTTTTTAAAATCGAAAAATGCCTAAAAATAAGTATAAACCATTTAGTTAAAACAAACGAGATTGTGAAATTTTGACTATGGTTGAAAAGCAAAAGATGGTTATACTTACTAGGTCACAATGCCTGAGCCACCAAAATACTAGGGTAATATAACTTAAGTATAACCATCTTTTGCTTTTCAACCATAGTCAAAATTTCACAATCTCGTTTGTTTTAACTAAATGGTTTATACTTATTTTTAGGCATTTTTCGATTTTAAAAACCTGATGATGGACTGTGTGGTCCGAAAACGTTTGTTTTATTGATGTGGCCCTTTTAAGGGTTTTTTAAATAAATATACCCATTTACAAAGATTAACCTCTTTTTGTTATACGTGGTATACAGCCAGCTACAGGAATTTTTCCTTGTGGATTTTGTTAATTCTCTAAGGACTTTGTTCAATTTAAGGCAATCATGGAATTACTTAAGGCAAAGATTTTATCAATATTATGTCTAGGAGAATAAGTTTCAGTAGCGTGTGAAAGGAGCTTTGAGAGAAGAAGCGCCCCACAAAGTTCTAATCGAGGAAGAGGTATTTTAGACATTGGCGATACTTTAGTTTAGGAGTACAGTAAATTAAGTTTAACTTGACCTATACAATTAACAACCCTGGTATAAACAATGGCTGCATTTCCAGAAGTACTTGCGTCTGAAAATCATGCAAAAGACAACGACGAATTAGGTGTAACTGCTATATGGCGTGGAATTTGTATTTTATATAGGACATGAAATTCATTTTGAAATACTACATTAGTACTATCCCAATATACTTTTAGAGTCCAAAGTCTATTAATCAAAATTTTAAGCAAGAGGGTTATAGGAGATAGGATCCCCAAGGGATCAAACATATGAGCAAAAAGTAAGGGTATGTTTCTTTTTGTACAAGGAGTCGATGAGGTCATTTCTAACTCAAAACTAAAATTATTAGATTTTTCTTCCAAATTTAATAATAACACTTTGAAAGCTGATTATCAAATTGTTTGGTTTTAACCAATTGGAGGGGTTTGGGTATTATCAAGAGAAGATCATTCGAGTTGGACATCCATTTGGTTAATTTAAAGCCAGCCTTTCAAAACAAATTCACTAACTGAGTGTGTGCAACTATAGCTTCAGAAACATTTGGAAAACTGATAATATAATCGTCGATATACATATCTTTTAAAATTGGAATGACAGCATCAGGAAAATTGTTAGATTCATCATTACATAATTGTTTTATTACCTTATGACTAAGATATGGTAAGGATTTTACTCCAAAAGTTAAAGTATTCAGTTGGATGATAGAAATAGGATCATTTATATCAAATCTCTATAAAACTATTTGGAAGGAACAATGAGGTTCAAGAACTTTAATCTGCCTATACATTTGTTTCAAAACAGCGACGATTGCGATTGGAAAAAGACGAAAATTTAGCATTATTGTGGTAGGATAAGTTCTGAGTTTGGTGCGAGGCGATTTTCCAAGACGGCGATTCCAAGAATGCCAGGCGATTCCAAGAATTTTATAATTTTTCTTTTATGGTCTTCGCAGCTTTCAATTAGTAGTTAATAAAATATACTTAGTCACAAAGGTTTCAATTTTTTTAAGAACTGCATTATCTGCTTTAAATAAATCAAAAGCCTCGTGAAACTTTTCTAATAATATTGTAGTAATAGTAAAAAACAAATCTGATGGTCTCTGAAGAAACTTTATTTCTTCGTTGGCGGCATAATCTCTAAAGGTAACATTAATTCGTGTTTTTGTAATAGAATTTTATTGTCTTTTAGCAAATCTTCAATTCTTTATAATCTTAAGTTTCTAAATTTATGCTATAATATAGATTTGATGGAATTTGCCGCGCTTAAAATTTGGTTGTCATTATTTTCCTTTTGCTTGTTTAAAGATTTTTATTTACATTAACCGTTTGGGTTTCAATGGACTCGTCAGATATTTCGACGCTAGTTACTTCGTGGGTTAAATCTAAATTATCAGTTTGTGGCTATTTCACAATTTTCATTGTCTAAAGCAATTTTTAGTTTAATATTTGTGTTATGCTTTTCTCTATTGCGCACGATAGAGAAAAAAAAATCTAGAAGATCTTAGTTCAGAAAAGATGTTAAAAGATATGACACATTATATTTTGAAGTTCCTCCCACAAACATAAAATTGACAAAATTGTCCACTGAAAGCCGTGTAGACAGTGAATATTATTTCTCTCTTGCCGATTTTCTGTTTTTTGTTGTTCTTCTACAACGCTGACTGTTCTTCTGACGGCACTTCTTCTTTAAAGCATTTACTTGATACTCCAATTTTTTTACCTTCTCCGTCAATTCAGTTTCAAGTTTTGTGGGCAAATTAATTTCAAAACTGGAAATATCACGGAGACTACTACTTGATCTCTTATCGCCACTTGTAGATCTTTTACGTTTCGTACCGCAAATTAAGGGTTGTCACTCCCAAAGGTACTTTTTAAAAAGGCCCTTTTAAAGGTACAACAAACAGAGTAATAGCACTTTATTTAATATAATCACAAGTGACAGAAATAAAAATTTACAGTATTTATATGAAACTAATTGATGACGACCTGTCTGCAATATGTGTCGAAACTGCTGATCGGCTGGACTATTGAACTGCAATACCGCTGACAATTGGGGTTATTGTACCGTAATTCGCAATAAACGTATATAGAGCATACTGGTGGGGTATTACCTAAAATAGGTAATCATTGAAATGTATGTGTAATTTTAATAAAAGCAAAACAAGCATCTCCATTATTTCCGGAGTGATACTAACAATGCATTTATATTTAAAAAAAATCTCTTTTGATTTAAATGTATAAAAATATACAGATTGAACCAAATTAAAACGGAACATACAATTTAATACATGTGTGTTTGAACTGCATTTGAAATAGTGGACCAATATAAAACTCGGACAAAAATAAATCCATACCTGGGTATAGACATTGTATAAAATATCGTTCAACTATCTGTCTCACAACAATGTTGTTTGCATAAGACGGGTTTGTCTAAGGAAACGATTATAGTTCAGGAAATGAAGCTCGAAAATAGTTAAAACCTCGCAATTTTTTCGTCCTGCATGTATCCAGTTCAAATTTTAACAGAAGGTAGGTGATAGCCCAAGGATCAAAATCTATATCGAACCGAAGTGCGCTGAAGGGTTTTAGGGGTGAAAACTACCCCTAATTGTCAAAAATTATAAAATAACATATTAAACCTGAATATGGGTAAGATTTGGTTTGAATTAGTTAAATAATGATTATTTTATACTTTTGAATAGAGTTCCATCATATTTCAACCCTTAAAAAGCAACCCTTGTTAGAGATTAATGTAAAAAAATTACTAATTCTAAAAAAATGATTTCGCCTTGGATCGATTTGGATAAAAATTTGGATTTAAGCTCAATTCACCCGCTGCTTTATAGTTTATGTCATGTCGACGAACCCTGATTGTTCTAAGGGGTGAAAACTACCCGTAATTGTCAAAAATTATAAAATAACATATTAAACCTGAATATGGGTAAAATTTGGTTTGAATTAATTAAATAATGATAGTTTCGTGCTTTTGAATAAAGTTCCATCATATTTCAACCCTTAAAAAGCGACCCTTATTAGAGATTAATATAAAAAAAATAGTAATGCGAGAAAATGATTTCACCTTGGAACGATTTGCATAAAAATTTGGAATTAAGCTCAACTCACCCTCTGCTTTATAGTTTATGTCATGCCGATGAACCCTGATTGTTCTTAGGGGTGAAAACTACCCCTAATTTTCAAAAATTGTAAAATAATATTATAAATCTTAAGATGAGTGAAATTTGGTTTGGATTAGTTAAATAGTGATTTTTTTATACTTTAAAATACAAATTCATACATTTTCAACCCTTAAAAATCAATTGTTATGAGTGCTATAGGTGAAAACAATTTTTTGCCATAATTTTGCAACTTTTCAACTTTTGAAAATCACCCTTTACAACATTGCAGTTTTTATAAACTAATTTATAAGATATAAATTGAAAAAAGTAGAATTAAATACAAAAAAATTTATCAACATAAAAAGGCACCATATATTCTTATACATTTACATAAATAGTTGAAAATATTTACATTTATAGGTAAAACAATTGTAATATTAATTTTATTCGTCATCAATTACATCTTCATCGTGATCTATGTCATCCTCATCTTCAATTATTGGTGGACTATTATTGCACCCTTCACCTGCGCACTCAGAACAAGTAGAGTTACAGTATAAATCAACTTTTCTGCACCCACATGAAACGCCGCATCCTTTTTTGCATTGGCAAAAAATAAATTTCAAAAGTTCATCGGATGCAAGTTGTTTGTTCATGCGTACGGGTAATAACAAACCATCTTTGGAATACCATCCCCAATCTGTTGCTCTAATATTTTCATTGCCAAGCCATAGACATATGAGCAGATGTTTTATTCTGTTGTATGGGATTTCAAAATAAGAACGCTTAAAATTTCGAATGTATAACGCCCCACTAGCTAATATACCGGTTTTGTAGATTATTATGCTCCGAAATGTACTGTACTATACTAATAGAATTTTCCGGAAAAAAATTCACTGGTTTTTTTTAACGTATTTCCTTTAATTTTTAACGATAGAGTGTTTCTTCAAAAACGATTTGTAGAGGTTTTTAAGAGCTACAAGAATCTGTGAATTAAATCTTTTTGGAACCCTTGGTTTTTAAATGGGGTGAGTTTAAAGGGCTCGAAAAAGATGGTGCTTGATCGTAAATCGATGCTTTAAACGGCTATATCTCGCCAAATATTCATTGTACAACAAATCTAAATGAAGGATAATTTTAGTCATTAAAAAAGCTACAATTTGGTAATTTGTATTTTTTTCATATATTCAGTATTTTCGGGCATATTTAAAAAAGAAGGGTAAAAAATATGAAATTTTAAATCGTTTCTCGCTTTAAGCTGTACTTTTTCTAACACAAAGCATTTTAAATGGGTCAAACTTCTTGGACGTATTAACAATACATGTACAAAGGGAATTTCAGAAGGGTGAAGATCGATTTTAATTATGGGGGTGGTTAGGGGGTTGTTTTCATCGATTTTTTCGTAAAAAATGAGGTATTGACCTTATTTTCATCATAACTCACTCAATTTTTGAGCTAGAGTCTTTTTTATGATAGGTCTATTTATGCTCTTTAAAAAAGGTTTTGTGAGTTTTCTTCCAAAAATGCATCATTTTCCCGATATTTGATTTTGAATCTTTCAAATTTGGCATTTGAAGAAAACCGCTGAACATTGATAGGCCGTATTTCGGTTCCTATGATATCCCAAAAACATTTTAAAAAATGAATTGTATTTGTCTTTTTAAAAGCTACAAATTTGTTCTCTACAATTTTTTTGATAAAATGCACCATTTTCGAATTATTCGCGAAAAATCGATTAAAAACGTGGATTTTTTCGTCTAAAAGTTATTACTTTCAATCGCGAATAACTTGAAAAATATCATTTTATAAAAAAAATGTATAGCACATTTTTTGTTTAGAATCACTTTTTTAATCGAAACCTGTAGTTAAAACGTAAAAAAAAATTTCACCCCCGGAGATGGGGTGGCAACCACCCCCTAGGCTTTGGCGCACTTTGGTTCGATATAGATTTTGATCCTTAGGCTATTACCTACCTTCTGTTAAATTTCAAGTCAATCCAGGGAGCACGAAAAAATTGCGCGAGGTGAAATGCTTCATTTCCTGGACTATAACTGGTTTGACAGCATAAATCGTAGATTTATGTGTAGCTTTCAATTTTTATGAGTTCAGAATCCAGCAGCCCGCCGAAGTATTGGATTTTTATACTATAATTATTTGACAATATTTTGTTGGCCAACCACCTACAGCAGAATTTAGCCGAAATACATTATATTCCTATGTTCCGAATTTATTTCGTTCAATCTGTACATAAATCACTCAATATCAACTGATTGTATACAACATATATTTTAATATTATTATTCTCATTGACAAAGCGCATTACGCAAACATAAAAATATTTCTAAAGTTGGGTACTCACCTAAATCAGTTGCTAACTGTGTAAATTTTAGAGGAAGATTATTTTTCCTTAATAACTTTCTTTGGCCACTTTGGTAAATATGGTCCACTGCAAAATGATGCTGGCAAATTACCCTCTGTTTTAGGTCACTGATATTCATCAAAATAATATCAATTTTCCCAGTTTTTTTGCCAAATTTGTGTGCGCTTAACGTCTTTCAGGGGAAATTTAAAGAAAGATATATTATTATTTGTTCCATTGTTTTTTTCAAAACATCCCGCGTAAACACATTTATGCGTTACAGAGGCAATTTTATCTAAAATGTGAGTCCTTTTTATTTTATAAAATTTCGCTATAACTTGTCACAACACTTGACACAGATCACCACTCCTATCTCCTCGCAAGTCAGAGAGAGTGAGAATCTCGATACGGTTTTCGAGTAACGCCATCTAGTTTTTGATACGTCTTTCGGTTACCACGAGGTGAGCCATCTAGGTAGTGGTTTATAATCAATGATTATATGAAAGGTATGTTGATCCGAGAATTATGTTTTTGGAATGCTAAAGGCTTAAGTGATGGTTTAATACTATGGTGTATTTTTATGTATGAGAGAGTAATAAAACAATAAATTATGTATGCAAATCCCTAAACTGTTGATACGGGTGACTCAATGAAAAACAGATATTTGTCAACAAGTTTACAGAAGTATATAGGAAAACAATTTTAAATTGAGTATGACCACCAGGTATAAAGGTTGGAGCAGAATAGAATACAATAGTTGTGAGGGTTACTAATCCCTAAATAAGGTTGCCAGTGTCGGAGTGATGGAGGTTAACAGGTACTAATGAATTTGCAAGAAATGTAAGATGTTTATTTTATTGGTTATATATAACCAATAAAAGTTTAATAAGTACCTACCTATTTGCAAAATAAAGTTTAATTCTTTAGATAAAATAAAACGTTTTATTTTATCTGAAATGAGTGCATTCCACGAAGTAAGGGTTTCAACAAGCAAACATTTAATTCTTTAATTCCAGGAATCTACGACAGTAATTGACTAGATAATTATCTTCTAAACTTATTCCACAGAAAATGTGATAGTGGGTTTTTCCATTTTGTAGGAAGGTCCAAGTGGCATATTCAAAATTCTTAACAGTTCACTAAAAGTAGGTACTTCAGTTGCAAGGTGCAGTTTATTGTGTATACTAGTGTTATGGAAAATTTGGAAGTGCCGTGTAAACGCCGAAAAATTGGTCCTTTAATGAAAAAACATTAATATTTAATTGTTTTAAATCATTTACAGACAAACGTTTATGTGAAAGTGTTGATGAGACCGTTGAGTTAATTAGCAGTACACTTGGTGTTGGGAAATCTACGATTTACAGAGTTATTAAAGAAGAGAAATGTGGTAGTTTTCAAATGCCACGTAATGCTCCAGGGAAACCAAAATTTCTATCATTTTAAAGAAGGACTTCGACGAAAAGTGCATGAATTCTTCTTTAGACAATAATTTCCAACATTGGATAAAGTTCTTGTCTCAGTTCGAGATGATAAGGATTACCCAGAAATGAGTCGAAGTACGTTATGGAAACTTTTAAAGAAATAGGCTTCCGCTGGAAAAAGAATCCCAGAAAGTCTATTTTATTAGAAAGAAGCGATATTGTCATATGGAGAAGACATTTTCTAAGAACCATAAAGGAAATGAGAAACCAAAAAAGAAAAATATTTTATTTTGATGAAACATGGATCAACGAGGGTCATACACCAAATAAATTTTGGCAGGATGAAACTGTTACAAGTCAAAGGCACGCTTTTGTAAATAACTTATCTACTGGTTTAAACCCACCATCAGGAAAGGGACGCAGGCTGATATAGTACACATTGGCAGTTCAGACGGTTTTGTTGAAGGTGGTTTATTAACTTTTGAATCAACTCGTACCGGTGACTACCATGAAGACATGAACGCTGATGTCTTTCAAGAATGGTTCGAACAAATGATAGATCTTCTTCCTAAGAACTGTGTAATAGTAATGGATAATGAAGTTATCACTCCAGACTTATAGAAGGACTGCCCACAACCAAGTGGTTAAAAAAAGACTTGCAGAATTGGCTGAGTTCAAAAAATATTACGTACCATCCCGGATCTATAAGAAAGGAACTTTATTCGTTGTGTGCCCTTCATAAAGAAAAATTTAAAAAATACGAAATTGATGAAATTGACAAAAATCGTGGAATGACAGTACTTACATCCCCACCATATCATTGTGAATTAAACCCGATTGAACTGGTATGGGCACAGATAAAGAGTGAAGTTTCAAGAAAAAATACCACTTTTAAAATTCATGATGTTAAACAGTTGTTTTTGGAGGCCGTAAATAATGTAAAACCTGAAAACTGGGAAAAGGCAGTAAATCACACTATTAAAGAAGAGGAAAAAATGTGGAAGCTGGACAATATTACTGATAAAATGATCGAGCCAGTTATTATAAATCTTGGTTCTGAAAGTTCATCTTCTGAATCTGATTTGGATTTGTAACAAGTAGCTGTAAGTTTTATATTAATATTTTTATTCATCTATTTAACATACCTTAGACGGTTTTAAAAACTCTTTTTCTCTTTTGTAATTTTTAAAAATTAAAAAAAATGTGAATTTTTTAAAACCCTATTTAATGTAGGCCAGTCAGTTCTAATATAGTGTGTGATAAAAGAGGTCACTTTTGTTTACATACACATAACACTTTATAACACTGAAATAATTCATTTATTTTTTACAATTATTCAAAGTAATTTTTCAATTAATCTTGAGCACGCCCATGGAGTGGTCGGAGGTACCAGTTAAAATTATGCTAATTACTCTCTCGTTCATAAAAATAAACTATAGTCATTCGAATGATAAAATACAAAAAATAAATAATTAAAAGTGGAGATATAAAGCTCTTTATTATAACGGGGAATACAAAATACTATACTAAAATATACTAAATATATGACTGTGTTAATTGACTGTGTTAATAATAATATATCCTTAATTTTAATAAAATCTCTCCTGGCGAATTCTTAAAATACTAGCCAGGTACAAGTTAAATCATTAGAGTCATGTTCAAATTTTAAAACGTGAACATCGCAGTCAGTTGGCTAAGATTGCCTTTGCTTCTTCTTTGGAGGTTCGGATATCTGACTCTCCTCCGGCTGATCTTCCAAGAGGATCTGATATCGACGATCAAAATATTGTTCAGTCATTTTTAAAACGGCTCCCAGTCTCTTTGTGTGATCTGAGGATAAAGAAAAAAGATTATTTCAAAAAACAAGTGTAAATTACGTAACACATGAATCTGCGTCATACTGGTTGTGTTAGAATTACCTGTAACATGTTGATGAAAATTATCAAGCACTAAAAGTGTCCGACAACCACGACAAAATATTCTGCGAGGAGAAGACGATAACACCCTGTCTTGTGCTTTCTGGTGATATAATATAACGTCAAATATGGCAACCATACATTCTTCACAGTACACCTACCACTGTTGTCCAGTGTTGGGGGAGCTGGTCGAAAATCTGGTTCTACTAATATTCGGAAAATCTGATGATCAAATCGAAATAAATTTAAATGTTTCTTTCTAAAATAAAAAATGGTTAACATCAATTACAGTATTTTCGCTACGTAAAATGTTTACTCATACAGCTAATGTTTGTCTCTATTAAATATCCCATAGATAAAATTATATAAAAGTTCTGATACCAGAGAAAATAATAAGAACCAAACAGATCGACAAAATGGTGGACATCTGATATAAAAGCTAGTATAAAATAATGGTATCTCTTATGAAGGTTGAAATTGTTAACAGCAAAGAAGTTTTAGTCTGTATATATGTTATAAAAATTATCCAAACCAAATGGGAAAACACTGGTAGGTGAAAAAAAAAAATTAATGTTGAGACGCCACAGTGGAGCGAAAACGCTAAAACGTTTTAAGCGTTTAAAAATGCCTAAAATGATTAAATTCTGAGGAGATTGAATTATAGCCTGGAAATTTGACAGACTTATTTGTTTTACCAAGTAGTATATACAGATTGAACGAAATAAATTCGGAACATAGGAATATAATGTATTTCGGCTCAATTCTGCTGTAGCTGGTTGGCCAACAAAAGATTGTCAAATAATTATATTATAAAAATCCAATACTTCAGCGGGCTGCTGGATTCTGAACTCATAAAAATTGAAAGCTACACATAAATCTACGATTTTAATATGCTGTCAAACCAGTTATAGTCCAGGAAATGAAGCATTTCACCTCGCAATTTTTTCGTGCTGCGTGATTTGACTTGAACAGAAGGTAGGTAATAGCCTAAGGATCAAAATATATATCGAACCAAAGTGCGCCAAAGTCTAGGGGGTGGTTGCCACCTCATCTCCGGGGTGAAAATTTTTTTTACGTTTTAACTACAGGTTTCGATTAAAAAAGTGATTCTAGACAAAAAATGTGCTATACATTTTTTTTATAAAATGATATTTTTCAAGTTATTCGCGATTGAAAGTAACAACTTTTAGACGAAAAAAATCCACGTTTTTAATCGATTTTTCGCGAATAACTCGAAAATGGTGCATTTTATCAAAAAAATTGCACAGGACAAATTTGTAGCTTTTAAAAAGACAAATACAATTCATTTTTTAAAATGTTTTGCGATATAATAGGAACCGAAATACGGCCTATCAATGTTCAGCGGTTTTCTTCAAATGCCAAATTTGAAAGATTCAAAGTCAGATATCGGGAAAATGATGCATCGATGAAAACAACCCCTAACCACCCCCATAATTAAAATCTATCTTCACCTTCTGCAGTTCCCTTTGTACATGTATTGTTAATATGTCCAAGAAGTTTGACCATTTGAAATGCTTAGTTTTAGAAAAAGTACAGCTTAAAGCGAGAAACGATTTACAATTTCATATTTTTTACCCTTCTTTTTTTAAATATGCCCGAAAATGCTGAATATCTGAAAAAAATAAAAATTACCAAATTGTAGCTTTTTTAATGACTAAAATTATCCTTTATTTAAATTTGTTGTACAATGAATATTTGGCGAGATATAGCAGTTTAAAGCATCGATTTACGATCAAGCCATCTTTTTCGGGCCCTTTAAACTCACCCCATTTAAAAACCAAGGGTTTCAAAAAGATTTAATTCACAGATCCTTATAGCTCTTAAAAACCTCTACAAATCGTTTTTGAAGAAACACTCCATCGTTAAAAATTAAAGGAAATACGTTAAAAAAACCAGTTAATTTTTTTCCGAAAAATTCCATTAGTATAGTACAGTACATTTCGGAGCATAATAATCTACAAAACCGGTATATTAGCTAGTGGGGCGTTATACATTCGAAATTGTAAGTGTTCTTATTTTGAAATCCCATACAACAGAATAAAACATCTGCTCATGAGTCTATGGCTTGGCAATAAAAATATCAGAGCAACAGATTGGGGATGGTATTCCAAAGATGGTTTGTTATTACCCGTACGCATGAACAAACAACCTGCACCCGATGAACTTTTGAAAATTACTTTTTGCCAATGCAAAAAAGGATGCGGCGTTTCATGTGGGTGCAGAAAAGTTGGTTTATACTGTAACTCTACTTGTTCTGGATGCTCAGGTGAAGGGTGCAATAACAGTCCACCAATAATTGAAGAAGATGAGGATGACATAGATCACGATGAAGATGTAATTGATGACGAATAAAATTAATATTATAATTGTTTTACCTATAAATGTAAATATTTTCAACTATTTAGGTAAATGTATAAGAATATAATTATGGTGCCTTTTTATATTGATAATTTTTTTTGTATTTAATTCTACTTTTTTCAATTTATATCTTATAAATTAGTTTATAAAAACTGCAATGTTGTAAAGGGTGATTTTTAAAAGTTGAAAAGTTGCAAAATTTTGGCAAAAAATTGTTTTCACCTACAGAACTCATAACAATTGATTTTTAAGGGTTGAAAATGTATGAATTTGTATTTTAAAGTATAAAAAAATCACTATTTAACTAATCCAAATCAAATTTCACTCATCTTAAGATTTGTAATATTATTTTACAATTTTGAAAATTAGGGGTAGTTTTCAGCCCTAAGAACAATCAGGGTTCATCGGCATGACATAAACTATAAAGCAGAGGCTGAGTTGAGCTTAATTCCAAATTTCTATGCAAATCGTTCCAAGGTGAAATCATTTTCTTCGCATTACTAATTTTTCTATATTAATCTCTAATAAGGGTCGCTTTTTAAGGGTTGAAATATGATGGAACTTTATTCAAAAGCACGAAACTATTATTATTTAATTAATTCAAACCAAATTTTACCCATATTCAGGTTTAATATGTTATTTTATAATTTTTGACAATTAGGGGTAGTTTTCACCCCTAAGAACAATCAGGGTTCGTCGACATGACATAAACTATAAAGCAGCGGGTGAATTGAGCTTAAATCCAAATTTTTATCCAAATCGATCCAAGGCGAAATCATTTTTTTAGAATTAGTAATTTTTTTTACATTAATCTCTAACAAGGGTTGCTTTTTAATGGTTTGAATATGATGGAACTCTATTCAAAAGTATAAAATAATCATTATTTAACTAATTCAAACCAAATCTTACCCATATTCAGGTTTAATATGTTATTTTATAATTTTTGAAAATTAGGGGCTAGTTTTCACCCCTAAAACCCTTCAGCGCACTTCGGTTCGATATAGATTTTAATCCTTGGGCTATCACCTACCTTCTGTTAAAATTTCAACTGGATAAATGCAGGACGAAAAAATTGCGAAGTTTTAACTTTTTTCGAGCTTCATTTCCTGAACTATTATCGCTTTCTTAGACAAACCCGTCTTACGCAAACAACATTGTTACGAGACAGATAGTTGAACGATATTTTATACAATGTCTATACCCAGGTATGGATTTATTTTTGTCCAAGTTTTATATTGGTCCACTATTTCAAATGCAGTTCAAACAGACATGTATTAAATTGTATGTTCCGTGTTAATTTGGTTCAATCTGTATAGTAAGTACTCAAAGGTTGGAATAAATTCGTTAAACGCTTGAATTTGCCATTGGGCAAAGAAAGCTCATACAGGTAGATTTTATTTTTCAGTTGCGCATTTTTTGCTGAACTCATATTTTTCGTGACAACAAGGGAAAGTCGATATATAATATTACAACTTATCCTTAGAGACAAAATAGAGGGCCGTAGAGGTGTAGGAAGAAAACAAGTTTCTTGGTTAAAAAACATTCGTGAATGGACTCAGATACCGAATGCAGGACAATTACTCCATATTGCAGAAGATCGAGAAGCCTTCGCAATGGTGATGGCCAACGTCGGATAATTCTGATATGACACGCGAAGAAGAAGAAGATGAATATAGGTAATAACAAAAGTTATTGGCATATCTATAGCAATTTTTTTCGTATATTTTTATTTATTAACAATTTAAGTAAAAAATGTCAGATTTGTAGAATTTTCGTTCATAGTTACAACCATTATATTTTATCAAAAAACTGAAAAAAGAATCAGTTTATTGGAAAACCTCGAACATAAGCTGTCGTAAAAGGTATTGTTAAGAAATTTTGCAAAAATTATTTTACAACTTTCAGTTTTTCGTCAAAAGGATGCTTCTGTAGTGGACGATGTGATAAAAATTTCAAAACTTATCATTAAATAGTTTTTAAACCATTTAATGTGTTTATCTCAAATTTTTGGAAATAAACACTTTACAACGCTGTACGACAGAAAATAATAAAATTAGAAGTTTTTCTTCTATAAATAGAATCATGAAAATACCTTCTTCTTCTTAACATGCCATACACCAAAGTGCGTAGGCGACTATCTCATTACTAGAATTCTGTTCTTGGCGGCGTGACACAGCTCACCTGTATTGTGTATTCCTGTCCTTTCTTTAATATTCCTTAACCAGGATAATTGTTTGCGGCCGGCTCCTCTCCTACCTTCGATCTTCCCTTGTAGGATTAACTGTGGTATTTCATATTTTGCTCCTCTCAATATGTGCCCAAGGTAACCAATCTTGCGTTTTTTAATTAATTCAAAGAGTTCTCTTTCCACCCCGGCTCTATTAAGGACGTCATCGTTTCGAACTCTATCCACCCAAGGTATGCGCATCATTCTTCTCAATGACCACATTTCAAATGCTTCAAGTTTGTTGATAGATGTTTTTTTCAAAGTCCACGTTTCCATGCCATAAAGCAAGATGGACCATATGTAGCACTTGACCATTCTGTAGCGTATTTCGAAGTTTAGGTGTTGATTACATAGGAGCGGTCTGAATTTCACAAAAGCTTGTCTTGCCATTTGTATTCGGGTTTTTATCTCGTGTTGTGGATCCGATTGGTCATTGATTGTGGTGCCAAGGTATTTAAAAGTTTTCACGCGATTTATACGATTGTCACCTATGCATATTATCGGGTTTTCTGGAGGGTTTCTGCTAATGACCATATATTTCGTTTTCAAAATGTTGATTTTGAGGCCATATTTTTTACCTATGCTATTCACTCTATCAAGTAATAACTGCTGATCTTCCAAATTATCAGTTATAATCACTGTGTCGTCCGCATAGCGTAGGTTGCTAATTGGTATGCCGTTCACCTTAATGCCTAATTCCGTATCTTCTAATGCTTCCGCAAATATATTTTCAACACATAAATTAAAAAGCATCGGAGAGAGTATGCATCCTTGGCGGACACCTTTCCGGATTTCAAATTCATCCGTATATTGGTCTTGATCAATCCTCACCTTTGCCATTTGGTTCCAGTATAGATTCTGAATAATTCTGATCTCCTTCTGGTCAATGTTGGCCCTATGTAGTAGTTCCATCATGATATCATGTTTAACATTGTCAAATGCCTTCTCGTAGTCGATGAAGGTGAGGTAGACATCTTTTCGTTGATCTAAGCAGTTTTATATTAAGGTGTTCAAACATAAAATTGCCTCTCTTGTTCCTAGTCCTCCCTTAAAACCGAATTGTGTTGACCCGCTAAGTTCTTCTAGTATCTTGTACATTCTTGAGTGTAATATCCTAAGGAAGAGTTTCAACGAGTGACTCATTAAACTGATTAAGCGGTGTTCATTGCATTTTGTGGCATTAGCTGTTTTTGGGATCATCACAAAGGATGACTGCAGCCATTCTCGCGGAATGTAACCAGTATCATAAATTCTATTGAACAGCCTTACCAAAATTTCGATATTCTCCTCGTCTAGTAGTTTTATTGCTTCTATATTAATTTCATCTGGACCTGTTGCTTTATGCATCTTTGTGGTTCTAACTGCATATTCTATTTCACTTCGCATTATTGATGGCCCTGATAAGTTTTCGGAAGGAAGTTTGCGCGTTGGTTGTGTTGGTCTTTCGTCATTAAAAAGGCTTTCTGCGTGTTCTTTCCACGCCATTGCTATCTCCTCTGCTGACTTTATGTATTCGTTTCTGTCGTTGCGTATTCTTGTTCTGTGGTGGCTTTTGTGTATATTCGATATTTCTTTGATCTTCTTATGTAGTCCAAAACTATCTCCTTTTTCCTGCAATTGTTCTATTTCGTTGCAACTTTCCACCATCCAACGTTCTTTTGCTTTCCTGATTTTCTGACGGATTTCTTTGTGTATCTGTTTGTATTTGTCTTGATTACAATGTTGTTTATGTTGCCTTCGCTTTTCCATTAGATCCATAATTTCGTCCGTCATCCATTGGTTATGCTTTCTCTTTCTGATCTCTGTTTTAACTTCCCTGTTTACTGCCAGAATCGTTCCTTTAATATCGTTGACCATCTCTTCGATATCATCACTTTGTTCTATTACTCGCATTCTTTCATTAATTTGATTCGCATAACTCTTCTTCAGATTTTCGTCTCTCATCAGTTCTCTTGTATTTATATGTGTGCTGGTATTTGTATTTGTTCTCTTAATTTTTGCTAGTTTTAACCTCACATCTGCCATTAGCGGATTATGATCGGATGCAATATCAGCACCTGGATATGCTGCGATTCTTTTGACATGTCATGTGTATGTAACGTAGCCCCCTACTACACTGTTATACAGCTATATATTATATTAAACAATTTCAATAAAACTTGCCGTCTACAACTCAACAATATAAACAAACAAGTCAGGTTTTAAATACTTCAAATTGATTTAACGATACTGATATGGGACCGTATTTTATTTTTGTTAAACATACTGATTTAAATTTAGAATCCTTTAAAACTCCTAAATAAAAAGAAGTTAAAAAAGTCCAAAGAATGACTAGATTAACGCAAAAAGATAGTATATCGGAGAGAGTCCCAAGACAGATGATCATTGTTAATTTTGGGGGCAAATTAATTCCCCAATTTATCTACATTAATAAAGATAAATGCCCGGTCGAGGTATTTGTCAGTCCGGTCATACAATGTTACCAGTGTTTGCGTTATGGTCATTCGGCTACTCAATGCAAATAAAAAAAGGTGCAAAAAATGTGGGAATGAAGAAAATAAAGATTTTTTTTTTATTTAAAGAGACAAAGTCGCATCCATCCAAAGGTTATTAGCGACATTCCTGTAACATTTGTAATAATATTAAATTTAACATTTGTAATAATCCATCATTGTAGCAATTAATTACAATTTGTGAACGATTGAACATTTGTAACAATTAATTAAGTTAAGTTGTGTGTAAAATATTTATACATTTTAAGTAACCTAATAAATTGTACGGAACTAAACTTTTGTTGAGGAGTGCTTTCAGGTTATTTGGCAAATTGTAAAACTGTCTTCGATTTACATATTTAGGACAGTCTATCAAGAAGTGCTTTATACTGTCTACTGTATTGCATGTTTCGCATTTTGGAGATTCACTATTTGAGGATAGGCGTGGAGTATACCATCGAGCAAAAAGACAAAAGAGGGAATGTAAAGGTAGTGGGGGCAAAAATATTGTTAGGCCCGCCGCAAATTGAGCACAGCCCACGCACATCCCACGCGCAGCCCACGCGTGGGTTATTTTGTAAAACGTGGTTTTAGACGGAGCGACGCATATTAAACCCAAACCACGGCCAGGCTACTGCCAGACTTGGTTGGCGTGGATAGAGTTGTGCTAGCAACACAGTTTCGTGGGTCGTGGGTCTCTACCTAACCTTAGTTATTTTGTTTTGTGTGACCAATTTTTTGTTATTCAGTGAAAATGGAAAAGTTTATTGAAATTGTTCGAAGCTTTAGTATCTTGTATGATACTAGTAATGAAGATTACATGAGAACAAAACTAATATTTTCTTTATTTGTGCTAAGCGACTCGGATGTAAGTCGCCGTTATAATTATTCAAAAAAAAATTAATTTAAATTAATTTTTTATTAAATCAAATGAGAAATATAACAAATCGAGAACTAAGGGAAAAAAAACAAATTTTCATTTCCTAACAAAATGTTTATGAAGATGAAAACTTCAAAATAAAATTTGATGGTACTTTTTCGTGATGCTCATATTGTAATGGCTTTTATACACTGAAATTAAATTAAAAAAGAACATGAAGAAAGTAGAAAAATAATAGTTTTTTGTTGAAGGATTTCAATTTTGTACCCTTAGCATTTGTGAAAGTTTTCAAGATATTTATATTTTCAGATTAGAAATTGTTAGTGGGATATTAGGTAAAAATTAAAAGGTCTTTAGAAAATAAAATCTTTATTTAAGCTAATATACTGAAGACAGTCTATCTTTTCGTTGAATGGTATTTGCGAAAACAATCTCCTATGCATAGTCCAGCTTTTTCGTCACAATCAGCACACTCGTAAATTGTGTTTTTGCTAATTTTATGGATAGAACATATTCTACACAAATATTTGACATGGGCGTGGGCTGTGTTCAATATGCGTTAGTATTGAAAAACGTGTACTTGGACTAGGTTGGACCATACGTGGGCTGCGCGTGGGATGTGCGTGGGCTGTGCTCAATTTGCGCCGGGCCTTAGACAGAAAGTGCGATCTTTAGAGGCCACATTAAACAAGGAAAGAGAGTCTCTCTCCTTGTTTGACATCAAATTTAGTTGGGTTATGTTATTGTTTGTCCCAAATGTCACATGAAGTCTTATTTATATTGAAATTTTTTAACAATTGTGTCGCATTTTAGACTATTATCGCTAATAATTAATTAAAACTTTCTCGCCTAAGACACATTCTGAAAAATATTATACAGCTACTGTTAATAAGTCTCTGAAAATTTAAATTTGGCGCATTCGCATTTCCGGATATGTCCGCCATCAGAGGCCACTTTTTTGGTCTCCTTTTCATAAGGATTAGATTCCCTCTTTTGTCTTTTTACTCGATGGAGTATACCTACAGTGTCCAAGTCGTAGACGTGTAATAATAGTTTGGAATCTTCTACTTCTGGCTGTGGACTTCTATGAAAAAATATTTTACCACTTAACCCCTTATTTTTGAAATAATCTTTTAGATCGCCTGCGACACTCTGTTTCTGATGCGTCACTGGTGATAGCATTACGCGCACTAGTATCTGCTTCTTCTTTCCCTTCTATGCATATATGAGATGGTATCCACAGGAAGTGGATTCTTCTGAAATTTTCTTGAGCTTTCATTAATTCGGCCTTGATCATTTTCTCAATGGGGTGTTTAGGATATACATTTTGCATAGCTTTGACTGCGCTTAAAGAGTCAGAAAGGACTAGACAACAAGGGATGTTTTTAATATTTACTTGCTTGATGGCTTTTAACAAACCAAATAGTTCTGCAGTATAGATGCTGGAATTTAGAGGAAGTTTAAATTGAAAAGTGTCATTTGGGGTTACTACTGCTGTTCCAACGCCAAGTTCACCTTTGGATGCATCTGTATACATTTTAATCCACTCATTGTATTGTTGATCTAGGATTAAATTTAGTTTAACTTTAAAAATAATAAGACTAGTTTCATGTTTATTATATATACTTAACGCTGTAATGACTTTAGGCTGTTCGATAGTCTAAGGTAGATCTTCTTCTTTCAGTATCCTGTCCGATTATCGAACGTTGACGATCATTTACGGCGGCTCTAAATAAATTAGCGGTGGTTTCTTGATACCATTCTCGGAGATTTCGGAGCCAGGATGTTCTTCGTCGGCATGGGCCTCTCCTTCCGGCGATCTTACTCTGTATTATGAGATTTAGAATATTATACCTCTCTGGATGTCTCATTACATGACCGAAATATTGTAACTTTCGAATTTTTATCGTTTTTGTTATTTCTGTGCTCTTTTTCATTCGATGTAAAACTATTTCATTTCTTATTCGATCAACCCAACTTATCCGCAATACTCGTCGATAAATCCACATCTCAAAGGCCTCTAATTTTTTCATTAATGTCTCTGTAAGGGTCCAGCTCTCCATACCATACAGCAATGTGGAGAATATGTAGCAGCGTATTAATCTGATTTTAAGATTTAACGTAATATCTCTATTAATTCGAATTTTGCTTCAAGTTATAGAAAGCGGCTCTGGTTTTTTCAATGCGTATTCTTATTTCTTTATTTATATTCCAGTTATCGTTAACGTTTGCACCCAAGTAGGTATTGTGGACTCTTTTCTAACTCTATTCCATACGCTCTGATGTTCGTTGGTTGTAACTCCGTTTTGCTGACAACCATAAATTTTGTCTTAGAAGTATTAAGTTTTAGCCCATATTCATCACATGCTTCGGTTACCCTGTTTATAAGTCGTTGCAGGTCTTCTTCATTGGAGGCAATAAGTACCATGTCGTCTGCATATCTGAGATTGTTGACATTAATTCCGTTGATTTTAATGCCTGTATCTTCAACTAAGGCTTCTTTGAAAATAAATTCGGAGTAGATATTAAAAAGTAGAGGCGATAGAATAGATCCTTGCCTCACTCCACGTTGTATTTCCACTGCTTCCGTCGTGTTGTGTCCAGCTCGTATATTTGCACATTGATGCCAATACAAATTTTTGATAATACGGGGGTCTCGGTCATCAATTCCCACCTGTTGCAAGACACCTATAAGTGTGTCATGGTTTACTCGGTCAAGTCGATAAAACACATATATACTGGTTGTTCTATATCCCTACATCTTTGAACCATGACCTGCAAACTGAAGAGTGCTTCTCTGATTCCAAGGTTGTTTCTGAAACCAAATTGTGTTTCACTTAGTTGTACTTCTATTTTGTTGTAAATTCTCAAGTGCAGTATTCTTAGGAAATTTTTTAGTACATGACTCATCAGACTGATAGTGCGATGATCGCTACATTGTTTGGCATTTATTTTTTTCGGTATCATTACAAATGTTGACGGTAGCCAGTCTGTTGGTATATGTGCTGTTTC
The DNA here is from genome assembly GCA_918026665.1 of Diabrotica balteata. Lineage (NCBI taxonomy): Eukaryota > Metazoa > Arthropoda > Insecta > Coleoptera > Chrysomelidae > Diabrotica > Diabrotica balteata. The sequence goes on along the minus strand of OU898285.1, from coordinate 79,740,360 downwards.
GTATATTTTATTAAAGAGGCTTAGAAGAGAATGTTTGCCCTTATCGTCGAGCAGTTTGATTATTTCGCTTGGAATTTCATCTGGACCGGTTGCTTTCCTATTCTTTGATAGCTTTAATATATTTAATTCACTATTTAATTCACTTGCGACATGGACTACGACCTATATGGTGCCCAAAAGAAAGTATGGAAAATGCTCCGCAACAGGAAAAAACCAGTTAACGAGTTCGTGCAGACCAAAGGAGTACCTATAGAAACATGGCAACAACATTTTAAAGAGCTATATGATGCTGAAGAAACGCTGAATATAAACGAAGGCGAAACAGATGTGAGTGCTACAATCAATGACGAAGAAGTAGAAGCAAAGATCAAAAAGCTAAAAAACAGAAAATCATCGGGAACGGATGGTATACCCAATGAACTTTTAAAATATGGAGGCCCGGAACTTGCAAGTAAACTGGCACAACTATTTAACAAAATATTAAACAAAACAGAAACACCAGAGGAATGGCATAATAGTATCACAATCCCCATATTTAAAAAAGGACAAAAAACCTGCCCACAAAACTATAGAGGAATAACCCTCTTAAATACAACAATGAAACTTTTCACGGGTATTCTCAAGGACAAATTGGAAAAGCAAATCACTAATGCTGAAGAACAACAAGGTTTTACAAAAGGGCGGTCTATAATAGACGCAGTATTTGTAATAAAACAAATAAAAGAAAAAGCTATAGAGTTCGGCATGCCAGCGTATATTTGCTTCATTGATTTGACGAAGGCATTTGACAGAGATCGCCTGGGAGACATTCTAAATATATTAATAGAAAATGAAACACCGACCAGTATAACAAAGATACTCCATAACCTAAATAACAACAACGTAACCAAAGTTAGAGCAGGAGACGAATTCACTGAAAATATTCCAACACCGGGAGGAATTAGACAAGGCGACAGTTTAAGCCCCTTCTTGTTTAATCTTCTCATGGGCAAAATTATCAACAAAGTAACATCTCTTAATCTCGGATATAGAATGGGCAACAAAAGAATTGGTATGGTGTGCTACGCAGACGATGCAGCAATTATTGCCGAATCAGAAGATGATCTCCAAAGGCAGCTCTTTCAGTTCTTTCAAACAAGCCGACTATTAAATATGAACATCTCTACCAACAAAACTAAATGTATGACAATAGCAAAAGATCCGCTCAGATGTAAGTTAGTGGTTGAGGACAACCCATAGAACAGGTGATGCAATTCAGATATCTGGGCATAGATATATCAAGCACCCATGACCCAGTAAAGGACCTGAGGAGTCAGATCAACAAAGCATCTGCACTGTCAGGATGTCTGCGGGAGATAGTCTGGTCTAATCCGTATATGCGCACAGATAGTAAAATTAGAATCTATAAGACTTGCATACGACCGATCATGACATATGGCATAGAAGTGCGCGAAGATACCAACAAAACGAAACAGATGCTAAGGGTTGCCGAAATGAAAACCCTAAGAACAATAATGGGGAAAACAAGAAGGGACAGAGTGAGAAATACAAACATTAGAGAGCAGTGCAAAATTCAAGATATTGTAAGATGGGGAAGACAGCGCAAGAGGATGTGGTACAACCATGTAAGACGAATGGATGAGAATAGACTCCCAAAAATTGCCCTAGAAAACAATCCGCCTGGTTCAAGACCCCCGGAAGACCACCTAAAAGATGGAGGGATAGTTGGCAATCTACCTCCCAAGAAATTAACCAGAGGCAGCTTCAGAATTAAACAGATCAAAAGATCTACAAAAAGTAGAAGAAGAAGAAGAATATATTTAAAGCTATATTATATTCTTTGCTATTATATTCTTTGATAGCTTTCCATAATCTAATTTAGATCTAATTAGTATTTTATATATTCTCAACAGAGTTTCCTGATCTGATCCCCAATTTCGGTTTGTCAAGGGTTTCATTAGATTCAGTCTTTTATGACATGTTAAAATTGTTTGTTTTATATGTTCTTGCCAAGTAAGTTGTTGATCAAACCACATACCTAAGAACTTTGCCGTTGGTTTAAATGGGAGCATAATATTATATAATTTTAATGTAGGGGGCATTGATGAGACCTTTTTGGAGAAGAGTATTCCTGATGTTTTTGTTACTAAAAATTTGAATCCGGTCGTTAAAGACCATTGTTCTAATTGGTTTAGAAAATACTGCAAAGCGTTTGTCATTGATGCGGTGTTATTTCCTTTGATATAGACAACAAGGTCATCTGCGAAAAGTCGAGCCTATAGAGGTTTAGTAAGGTTGTTAATAATATTATTTATTGCACTAAGAATAATGTAGGGCTTCGGACTGATCCTTGGGGTGTTCCATTTTCTTCACTTTTCTCATCTGAATAAGTATTATATACTCTCACGCAAAATGACCGGTTCTGTAAAAAGTTTTTAATAAATTTCAGGCAATTTCCACGAATATTCCATGAATGTAGTTCTTTCAGAATATTGAATTTCCAACAAGTATTAAATGCTCTTTTCAAGTGGAAAAATATTGCAATACAGTGTTGTTTGGCTGCTAGCGCTTCATGAAGAAAATAAAGATTGTCCTGATAAATGTAATACTTTTTGCGTGCATTGTCTAAATAGTGGTTATGAGTCGATTTCCAGAGAATCTCCTAAATATCTTAAGCAAAGGAAAATGAAAGAAACTATGGCTAACTTAAACATTTCGTTCCATTTCGTTAGGTTATTCCAGCCTAGTTAAGAAGAATAGATTTGCACCGTTAGTCAACTCTGACACGGAATTATTCCTACTAAAATTTGATTCTAATCGTCAGTTCAATTCTGGTACAGTTCATAAAAATAACAATATTCCCAAACATTATACAACGATTAGAATCAAATTTGCGAAATCAAGCGACCATCGTATGGTGAGAGCTACCATTGTGTTAAATACCAACTATGAACGACACAATATGATAAAAAAGAAGCAAATAAACAGATGGACACATCCAAACAACGAACAAAATTTTGAAGATCATATCGGTAAATTCCTTCAAGAAAAATCATCAACAAATGATATTAACATTCTAAATGACATAATAGTAGAAGCAATAACAAAAGCTCAAAAGAAATGCTGCCCAAAAAGCGTGAAGGAAGAAAAAATTAGTCTGGAAACACAGAAAAAAAATGGAACAAAGAAGAATACTGAGAAGCGACGAAAACTCTAGTAACGACGATATAAATAGAATGAACAAGGAAGTATCAAGAGAAATCAGAAAAAACTTAAGAAAATACAAAGATGAGAAAATCATCAAAACCATTGAGGAAAATAAGAGTATGAAAATAATGAGACGCAAACTCACAAATGGAGATAAACAAATAGTCAAACTCAAGGATAGAAATGGCAACATCACATCAAACAGAGAACATTTGTTACAAATTGTGGAATCATTCTATGAGACATTATATAGCAACCAATCGACTCTAGATATAGTCGAATATCAACAGAGGAAAGTCCAAAATCAGGGTTCCGAAGATATACCAGAAATCTCCTTGGACGAAATTTACAAGGCTCTAAAAAAGATAAAGAATAACAAAGCTCCGGGGGAGGACGGTGTCGTCACGGAAGCGATAAAGTTAGGAGGCTCAGTACTGATAGCCAAAATTCAAAAGCTCTTTAATCTATGCCTATGGAATCAAAATATCCCAACAAAGTGGAATAATTCAATAACTGTACTCTTACACAAGAAGGGAGATATAGCAGACCTGGAAAGATACAGACCAATCAGTCTCCTTAACCATCTTTATAAATTATACACCCGAATAATAACGAATAGATTAGAGACAAAGCTGGATTTTTACCAACCTCGGGAACAAGCTGGTTTCCGCCCTAATTATGGCACAAACGATCACCTGCAGTGCCTAAAAACCCTAATAGAAAAAACTAACGAATATAACCGTCCCTTGGCATTGATATTTGTAGACTTTAAAAAGGCGTTTGATACAGTGAAACTACCGTCCATCTTAAGAGCACTACAAGATTGCAGGATCGACCACAGATATTGTAATATAATTAAAAATATATATGAAAATGCCACAACAACCATAAGTCTATATTCTGCAACTAATAAAATAAAGATAAAAAGGGGAGTCAGGCAAGGTGATACCATGTCACCAAAGCTGTTCATTACCGTTCTTGAGTATGCATTTAAAAGACTAACATGGCAACAGAAAGGAATATCCATCGATGGAGAAAGATTAAACCATCTACGTTTTGCGGACGATATCGTGCTTCTGTCAGATAATCTGGGAGAGATCAAAGACATGCTCCAAGAACTGAATGACATACTACAAGAAACTGGGCTGGAGATAAATTTCGAGAAAACCAAAATGATGACCAATATGGTTCCCAGCGAAGAGATACAGATCAATAACAACAAGGTAGAATTAATCGATAAATACACATACTTGGGTCATGAAATTAGAATAACCAGAGACAACCAAACCTGCGAGCTAAATAGACGAATCACGTTGGGATGGGCGGCATATGGACGGATGAGAGACATTTTTAAAACAAATATCCCAATTCACCTGAAAAGGAAGGCATTTAACCAATGCATCTTACCAGTCTTGACCTACGGAGCAGAGACCTTAACTTTAACGAAAGCTACTGCCGAAAAACTGAGGGTAACACAAAGGCGAATGGAGAGATCAATGCTGGGCCTGACCTTGAAAGATCGCGTAAGAAATGAGGAGATACGCCGACGAACTGGCGTAAACGATATTATACTGCGAATCAATAAACAAAAGTGGAGGTGGGCTGGACATGTTGCTAGAATGGAAGACGGAAGATGGACGAAGAGATTATTGGAGTGGAGACCAAGAGCCGACAAGCGAAGTCGAGGCAGACCACCCACCCGATGGACCGACGACCTAAGGAGAATAGAAACAAACTGGATTGCAGCAGCTAGAGATAGAGAGAACTGGAGACGTTTGGAGGAGGCCTATATCCAACAATGGATGTGAAAATTTGGCTGGATGATATGATATGATATTATACAACTCCGGTAGTTAGGCCTCCCAAAAAAGAAAAAATAGCGACACTACTACTAATTTTCCTTTTATTCGTAGAGAGTTCCAGACTAGTTTCGGTGCTGGTCCTGTATTCCAATTCGGACAACCAGAACCCGTAGATGAATTTAGTAAATTTATCACTCAGCTTAGTGTTGTTCTTAAAAATGTTATTAAAGAAAGCTTTCAAGATTTTGTCAATGCTTCTCCAAATATGGCTTCTAATCGTAAAGTCAATGACATTGAATTTGAGAACAAAGTTAAAGAAGTTGTTAATAACATTCTTACTTAAAATTCATGGATATCAAAGGTATTGTTCAATTTTCTCACATGCGAAAAACCATGTCATTTTTTCGCTGTATTATTAACTAACCTTCTATCACAATTTTACAATAATTATCTTAGTCCAACCCTTGAATCCTCCCTACTCACATTTTAACCCCCTCCCTTACGAAATACAGACAGTTCTAAGATAGCAAAGAAGGAACTCACTCCCTTAATTATCAGCTGTCGATAAGGACAGAACTCTCTTAGTTTTGGCCATCACTAGTGCCAAACGTTCACTCCTCTTGATGGTCGCCCGTTGTTAAGGACAGACCAATTCTCAACTCTGTTAGTTTGGCCATCACTAGTGCCAGACGTCCTCTCTCATTCATTATCTCTCTCTTCGCTTATCAAGAAGAACAGCATCTATTTTGGCTGTTTTTCTACCGCAAATATCTCTCTCTCTCTCGCCTTAGTTACGCGAGAAATACTGCAAACACTATTTTAAATCATGTACAGACAAAGTGTGCTCTATCTCGCAAAGTGTAGTACCGCGAAACACGTGTTTAGACCAACCGCGAGTGTGCCCGGACGTATTCCGCATAAGAAAAGAAAAACCGCGAGAGCGTGGAGCAGAAAAATATTGGTAAGACTTTTTATACACTTAAATTGCTATTGTCTGTATACCTTTTATTACTTATCCTAATTTTATTGAACCAGCCCTATATAATACAGTCCACATACACGGAAATTATACTAAATTTCCCACATATGTAGGTACACCCTTTTTGTACAGGTATTAAAATTATTAAGTATATAGCAATTTTTATCGGGAACTTGATTCAAACCCTCAGAATGTTTGTTTTAGTAATTTTAATATAGTATGGCGGAGTAGCTATACTTATATCTTACATTTGTTATAAATTTCAATAAAAACTTTACAAACTAATAGAATCATTCAAAATGTTTATGCTTTTGTTTTAATACTTACTCGGAAATGCGCTGTAACCAGAAGCCAACAGCCAGGACTTTTCTAAAGTCGTCAATTATAAAATCTTCTGCGAATAGTCCTGCTGAGCCTTCTGTCAGACTATGATCGGCACTGGAAAATAAATCATTTTTACTGCTTCATTGCTATAAACGTAAAATTTTTACTTACTAAATTTTATGGATTCGCTCTTTTTTAGCAATCAATTTAGTCTGCATTTCTTCCAATGCCTCCACCGTGCCAGTAGGATCACCAGGGCAATCTCTAGTCTATATTAAAGTTCGCATAAATTAGATAAGTACTGTTATGAAAGTACCTTTAGAAAAGAGGCCCCTATGTTTTATGTTATGTTAGGTTATGAGGTTTCATGTCAAATAATATTTATAGTATTATAATAAATAAAACTCAAGTAACTTCAACTAACTTTATTGACCTCATAATGGACACAATGGTTATATACGGTGCGTTAAGTTTTGGATTAGGTATACACTCTATAAATGGCAACACTGCGCGTCGTCGACTTGCCACTACATCTGCTTCGTTGACTCGTCGTTGCTCGTCGCCCGTCGGCAAATTTGTCATATTGTCATTATACCGTGGTTGTTTAAAGGTATAACAGCGTAGAGTTTTAATTTATTTTTGTAAACATGTCTGTTTAATGGGCGCAGAAAAAGCTCAAATAATAAAATGGTTTTATAGTGGCAATTCTGCGCAACAGTGTGTAGATTTATTTTCTGTGTTTTTTGAGGGAAGACCAATTCCTTGTGTACAGTCAATTTATAATATTGTTAAAAAATTTTGGGAGTTGTTATTGCCTCAAAATTGCAGAAAATGTCACGCTCAAGAAGTGTTACCAGAAAAGTTGAGGAAGAGAATACCGGGATACACAAATTTGTGCAACAACCGAGGTAGATTCAACACGTTCAAGTAGAAGCGTTGCTAGAGAGTTAGATGTTAGCAATGTTACTGTAACGAAAGTATGGAAAAAACACGGTTACAAGAATTTTAAATATTCGAAAACGCAGCAGCTTTATCCAGACGATTACTTTCGAAGAATGGAGTTTTGTGAAACTCTAATAACGAAGGCTAATAGTGAACCAAATTTTATTAAAAACATTTTATTCACTGATGAATCTTCTGTTTCGTTAGTAGGGAGACACAATCCTTCCATTACGAGGTATTGGGCGCGGGAAAACCAGCACAGAAGTGTTGTTTACCGAACTCAACGTCCTCAAAAAGTTAACGTCTGGACTGGCATTTTAGGAGACCACATAATAGGTTCATTTTTTATTGAGGGCAACTTGAATAGTAGAGTATACCTCGATTTGTTACAGAATCATATTCTTCCCGCTATTCTCAATCTTCCTGTTGTAAATCTGGAGAATGTTTGGTTTCATCAAGACGGTTGTTCAGTTCACAACGCTCGAATTATTAGGGAGTATTTAAACAATACTTTCCCGAATCGAGTTATCAGTGGAACAGGCGATATTAAGTGGCCTGCGCGATCTCTAGATCTTACACCCATGGACTTATTTTTTTGGGGACATTTAAAAAGCATTATCTACGATTATCCTGAGGCTAGAGCCCAAAATTTGGATGAATTAAAAAATCGAATAAGAGAAGTCTCCAATTCTGTTACAGCAGAAACTCTTTCATCTGTTCGCAGAAGTTTTTATGACAGATTGGGGTACTGTTCAGCCGTAGAAGGTCAACTATTTGAACCATTTCTGTAGGTCATAAAGAATTATTTTTTATTTTATTAGGAATAATATTTTAATTTTCAATAAGAGTATATTTTTTATTTTATCTTTTTAAAGAAATACGCTTTTATTTTTAATTCAACCACAAAAAAATTTTCACATTAATAAAAATCGATAACAATGCACCGATTAGGTCAGTGCATTTTTATCGAATTTCCTACTATTAAAATCGGCTATACGTAATGAAACATGAGATCGGACGACAGAGAAGTACATCCCAAACGTTGTTGTGAGTTACTAAACTAAAATGATAAATGATTTTCTGTCGGTGCAGATAGTCTCGGATCGGAGAACGAACATTTGCAACGTTGCCGATTTTAGCGCTCCGTATAGTGTGCAATACCTAATCAAAAACTTAACGCACTGTATTATATAATATATTTGGCGACGAGGATAGGTGGATAGACGGGCCGCGGAAGTTATGGCTTTAATTGGTAATATTGAGCAGTTTAACCCTAAAAGTTCTGACATAACCTCATATATTGAGCGCATGGAAGAACTTTTTGAGTGTAACATTTGGTAACATAGTGGAAGAAAATAAAAATAGTTTCGATGTTCGTCACTTTCATGGGAGGGGAAGCGTATGGGGTATTAAAGGATTTGTTAGCACCAGAGTTACTACGGATGAAAACATATCAGCAATTGAAAGATGTTCTTGTTCTGCATTATAGTCCAAAAAGATTAATCATTGCAGAGAGGTATAACTTTTATTATCATTAAGAGATTATGCTCAAAAGTTGAAAAACCTTTCCAAGCACTGTCAATTTGGTAACTTCTTACATGAAGCCTTACGAGATAAGTTCGTTTGTGGATTGAAATCTGATACAATAAGAAGAAAATTACTAAAAGTAATTTAACATTCGAAAGAGCTCTTCAAGACGCCCAAAGTATGGCGGCGGTAGAAGACCAATCAAGATTTTTGCAGTCAGATACAGTGTTATCAAAGTTGGGTGCAACAAACAGCAAAAATTTACCAAAACAATCGTCATCTGAATAAGTGCCAGTGAAATCATGTTATCGGTGTAAAAATAATCATAACCCAGAAAGTTGTCCTGCGAAAAACTGGGAGTGTTACAATTGCCACAAAAGAGGCCACACCAGTCGTGCATGCAATAAAAGAAATTCAGTGAAGACAGTGCAATATGATCATAGTAAGTGTGAGGAAAATTCCTTAGAGTTAGGTTTTATTGGTAATGTAAAACAAGAGCATGAGAAACCATGTAAAGTCACATTAGATATAGAAGGTAAACTTTTAAATTTTTGAAGTAGATTCTGGATGCCATATGCATTGAAACCAAAAGTAGAGGAAGAGTTAGGTAGAATGGTCAGTATGGTCCATTGTCAAATAGTAGTAAGGTAAATAGTAGTAAGTGGGCTAGTCCTATAGTTATTGTACCCAAAGGGAATGTAAATGAAATTCAAATTTGTGTTGATTTTAAAAAGACGTTAAATATAGCCATAGATGGAGATCACTGTGTATTACCTTTGCCTAATGATATATATGCTAGTTTAGCAGATAGTAAATATTTTACAGTGTCAGACTTAAAAGGAGCATACCAGCAACTTGAAATAGGGGAAGAATCGAAAGAATATTTTACTATAAACACCCACACAACTACTGAACGATAACAAAAGAAATACAGTGGAGTATACCGAACTGAATAAAACCATAAGAAAACAGATAAAGGAAGATTTAAAGCATTACCAAGAAGACCGCATTAAGAAAATCATAGAGAAGAACAGAAGTTTAAAAACAATGAAGATAAATATAGGAAAAAGAAAAATAATCATGCTTAAAGCTGAGAACAATGAAGAAAGAGATCTAGGAGAAATAGTAAAAATCACAGAAAGATATTACACAGACCTATACAGTTCTAAAAATGACCCACCACTATCATCTAAACAGAATCTTACGAGGAAAATACAAAATGTTGGCTCAGAGGTATTACCAGAAATAACTGAAGATGAAATCGAAAAATCCATAAACGACATGAAAAGAAATAAAGCGGCCGGTGAGGACAAAATACTGGCGGAACTGCTAAAAGAAGGAGGAGACACGATAAAAAAAATGCTAAAAATACTGTTCAACAAATGTCTGTTTGAAGGTAAAATACCCAAACAATGGAGAAATGCCAACACAATCTTAATACATAAGAAAGGAGACAGAACAGACCTAAACAACTACCGTCCTATTTCCCTTTTGTCACAACTATATAATACCTTCACAAGAATAATAAACAACCGACTAACCTATAAACTTGATAACTACCAACCAGTGGAACAGGCCGGATTCAGAAAAGGATACAGCACAATCGACCATCTACATACGCTTAAAACCTTAATTGAGAAAACCAATGAATACAACCTTCCGCTGTACTTAGCATTCGTAGATTATGAAAAGGCTTTCGACAGCATTGAACACTGGGCGGTTGAAGAAGCTCTGGTCAATAGTAGAATAGATTCAAGATACCGACAATTGATACATGATATTTACCAAAACCAGGGTTGGGCTGTTTTAAAACAAGCTTTTTAAAACAACGTTTTAAAACATGTTTAAAAACACTGAAAAAAAACAGTTGCATTTTAAAACACCGTTTTAAAACATTGTTTTTAAACATAGTTTTTTTTCGTTATTGTTTATTATTATTTTGTTTATTAACATTTGTTATAAGACATTTGTGTTTGCTAATTTGCAAAATTGAAAACATAGATTATGGAGTAAGTAGGTGCAATAACAATATTAATGCTAAGTAAAAAGTAAAACTCAAAAAAAGTAACTGACTAAACTTTATTTATGTTCAAAGTACTGTTACGACAGTGCTGTAGTAACAATAACTAAACCAATACTCCTAATAAAGTTAAAAGAAAAAGAAAATTAAGAAATTAAGTAAATAATTATTGAATTACAACAGCATCTATTACACAGTCCTACATCCTGCAACTGATATGTGATACAAAAAATAAAAATAACAATGAATGTTCCTAAAAAAAATAAAAACTATAAATATAGAGCTTTTACGGTTAATAATGTAATCTTAAACATTTTTATTTAAATGTTGAAATATTGTTACTAGCTTAGCAGCTTTGTCACTTCCTAACCCATTCCTCAATTTCGAGTGAACTAGACCATATGAAGAAAATAGCCTCTCCACTCCAGCACTGGATGCAAACTCCGATGAAATAAACTGTTTTTGAGATAGCCACCATGTTAAAGAACTTATATTGTCTACTGTATTTTTTGCAAACAAATATTGTTTATTAAATGGCGGTGCTAAGGCACGAAATGATAGTATTTCGGGCATTACATTTGGGTGAAAATCCCCACCTCAGAGAGTTTCTGACCTAAGTACTGAGGGTCTAATAAATAAGCTAAATAATGCGCATCTGATATAGCCAGTTGAAAACGTGCTTCTGCTTTATGAAGTTCCAACACGTTGCTACAACCGTTAGATTGAGCTTCACGTTCACTTTGGAAATAACCCAGTAAGTCCTTCCAAATGTCTGTTGCATCTGCTATGGTGCAGGTATTTCTCTGGCATTTATCCAAAGCCCATATGTGTGCCAGTTGAGGTTTATGGGAATCCCCTATAGAAATCCAGTGAAGTATGTAATTATTTTAAAACGTTTTTTTTTTGTTTTAAAACAGTGTTTTTTTGTTTTAAAACAGTGTTTTTTTAGATGAAAAAAAACTGTTTTAAAACAAAAAACATTGTTTTTAAATAAAAAAAAACATGTTTTTTGTTGTTTTTTAAAAAAACAATTTTTTTGTCCAACCCTGACCAAAACGCAACCATGACCGTAATTCTGGACGACAAATTAATAACGGATAATATAAAAGTTAAACGAGGAGTCCGACAAGGCGATATAATTTCACCTAAACTGTTTACCTTGACCCTCGAAGACATAATAAAATCAACAGATTGGGAAAACAGAGGAATATGTATTAACGGAAAATACCTAAATCACCTTAGATATGCGGATGACATACTCCTGATCTCCTCGGAACGACAAGAACTGGAATTAATGCTGAATGAACTTCATGAAAAATCACTGCAAAAAGGCCTAAAAATTAACTTCAACAAAACAAAAGTAATGACAAACACGGAAGACCAAGAGGCAATAAAAATAAAAACAGAAAAAATAGAACAGGTAAATGAGTATATCTATCTAGGACAAGCAATCAGAGCTAATAGAGAAAATCAAACAGCCGAAATATCGAGACGAGTAAGAATGGCAGCGTTCGGCAAACTTTCTTACGTTCTAAAAAATCAAACAATCCCTCTATACTTACGAAGCAAGGTATATAACTCCTGTATCATACCGGTGCTCACCTACGGAGCACAGACATGGACATTTACACAGGCCAATTTGGATAGGATAAGGAAGGCACAAAGAGCGATGGAGAGACAAATGTTGGGTGTATCACTTAGAAATAAAAAACGTAACCAGTGAATCAGAACCAGAACAAAGACAGTAGACGCGATAGAACAAGCAGCAAAACTGAAATGGAAATGGGCTGGACACAATGAACGTCTCCAAGACGGACGATGGAACAATGCCATCGGAAAGTGGCGTCCATACAATGCAAAGAGATCAAGAGGCAGACCACAGATGAGGTGTAAAGATGACATCAGGAAACAAGGAGGTCCCACATGGCAGAGAACAGCTCAAGATAGGGAAAGATGGAGAGAACTGGGGGAGACCTATATCCAACAATGGAAGGATAGAGAATAGGTAGGAAAGGAAAGAGGCCCCTATGTTTTATGGGGTTTCATGTCAATTGTGAGGGGGTAAATAAATAATTTAGTTGAAGTTACTTGAGTCTTATTTATTATAATACTATAAATATATAACAGGTACAAGGGAGATAAAATAATAATTAACTTTTTGTAGTAACGTGTTATTGAATTATACTGGCAATAAATAATACCTCAGATTTTTATTAAAATCCCTCCCTTCTAAATATATAAATCTCTCTAATATTCTCAGCAATAGCAAAATTGTGATCATATTAGTTCAACTAAACGAACCATCTTACCCTTAAAGCATTCTCAATTTTCGTTTGGACAAATGTTTGGCACCAAAAATATCTGATAAATAAATATTCATTAAAGTCTATCCAATCATTACAATAATGATTATACATGCATCCTGTAAACTCCCAAAGTACGTGGTTTATTTGTTTCGAAGCTGATATTATAGCTCTATAATATTGAACTAGTCCTGAAAACAAAAAAAAAAAAGCATTTTAGCATTTTGAATAAAAAGAATCTCAGAAAACTTTTCTGCTGATTTTATGGGATTAAGGTATTGTTGAATATAAGACACTTACTAGTAATTCGGTGGTCTTTTTGCTCAATAAAATTCCACAGCGCACGATCGCAAGCTTCTCTTAAAGCAGCCAATAATCTCAAAAAAAATTGAGCCTCGTCTTCTTTGATCAAACTATACATAAAAAAACATTTAAAAGCATTGTTATTATTAACTTTTAAAATCAATAAAAAATTAACATTCTGAGTATTTTTACGAAAATTGTGATTAATGCTCTTATAACAGTAATGCATGCATGCGCATAGACAGTATTTATTTGTAACGGTTAAATTACAAACACATTAGTTCCACAGATATAGGCCAGGGAAATAAGCAAAAAAAGTACCCTGTTTTTGACACTCGTCCGGCCAGGCAAACGACAGTTGTTTTGAGTAGTATGGATCTCTGTAACAAAAACCTATATGTTTCCTGCAGTCGATTTTTTGGACTTAATTAGTTATTAACAAATTAAGGTCAAAAAACGGAAATTTTTGCTTTTTTCTTCTATCAGCAAAAAATGAAGCAATTTAAACAAATTTTAGAAGAGAGGAAACTTATAAGTTATATAAAAACCTTCAAAATGGCGTTTTCAAAATGTTTCTATCCTTATTTGTTGCTTAGAAAGTTGCAAAATAAGTCAAAAATTTCGGTTTTTTATAAATGTTAATAACTTTTTTGAAAATAAACTTATAATATTTATATTTCACGGAATGATGTGTCTTGTAGTGCTTAAAATAGGGTTAAAATTTCAAAGTGATCGATCCAAAAGTGTAAAAGTTATTTTATTTGTTTATCCAAATTAACATTTTTTGCAACAATATGTCAGAAATTTATAAAGTTTTGGTAATTGTAAGGGTTGTTTCTGGTAGAAGAAGACTTGTTTTATTGTTTACATTAAAAAAAATTAAGAAAATTAATTTTAAATATTGCAAAATAATTTTGCAAAAACATGTCGATTTTTTGCTTATAAACAATTGGAATAACTTTTTAATCATTGACTGTAAAAATATTATTTTTACATATTTAAAAGCTTGAATTTTTTCACAAATTTAAATAAAAAAAAATTGTCCTTAAATAATTTGGTACAAAGTTAGCCCCTTTTTTTATTTAATTCATAGCACCTTTGTTTATAACAATTAAGAAATCTAATTAGCGCTATTTGAAAGAATGTACATTATAGTTTTAAAGTACTAAATTTTAAAATTATTGCCCTTTAATGGAATCGTCCACAAAGCTTCAAAATGTATGTAAAATCGGACGGCTTTGAAACTCTCGGGAGCTGAAGGGAGGGGGAAGGCGCTGTTAACTGTATCTCTGTTCCTTTTTTTATGTATTTCAACGTTTCTTTTTGAACTTGTATGTACTTTTTGCGTACATTACGAATATGCATTATTTCAATAAATAAATTGTCAAATAAACCAACTAATTTGTTTAAAAACAATTTATTTTATTTTTTTTAATAGTATTTAAATTAAGTTTGAATGTAAAACAGAAGTATTTGTCATTTCCTATATTTTGGGGACTAAGCCACAATCTAAGTTTATAATAAGTTTATTTTTGATGTTTCGATTTCTACTTCGGAAATCTTTCTCCGAATGCAGAACATTAATTAATTAATCAAATTTTGTTTTTGGTTACTTGGTAGAAAATTTTTCTGATAACTCTTTTGGGTGATTGATTAGTGTGAGGAAGCTCAGTAGATCTGTTTTAGTAAAAATTACAAAAAAAAGTTATTGACAAAAATTCTAGACAGCTTTAAACTCGACATTTTAAAATTAGTTACAATCTTACAGGGTGTTCTATAAGATTGTGGCAGACCAAACTTGTTTTTTTTTTTTAATGAAATACCCTGTATTTTATTTTAAATTTGAAATCTGCTTCACTTCCACATCACAATAATGTAAAGTTTTATTATGTTCTACCGGGTATTTAAAAAGTTATAACCAATATTACCTGAAAATCGTATCAAGTTAATAATATTTCTATGACAATGGTTTGCGCCAACTCAACGCTCGTCAGCAATCTGAATACAAAGTAGTGTAGCGACACGTTGGCAGTTATAGGAGGTTGCCAGATTGAATAGATTTCGCACAATCGGGATGACCGCCATTACCCACTGACCGGTATTTGCACAGTTTACCCTAAATAATTCTTATTCTTCCCTATGCTACTACCCCTTATTTTTATTCTTTATTTTCTTGCTATGTTTACATTACAGTAGCATAGATTCAAGATACCGACAATTGATACATGATTTACCAAAACGCAACCATGATCGTAATTCTGGACGACAAATTAATAACGGATAATATAAAAGTTAAACGAGGAGTCCGACAAGGCGATATAATTTCACCTAAACTGTTTACCTTGACCCTTCGAAGATATAATAAAATCAACAGATTGGGAAAACAGGAATATGTATTAACGGAAAGTACCTAAATCACCTATGCGGATGATATACTCCTGATCTCCTCGGAACGACAAGAACTGGAATTAATGTTGAATGAACTTCATGAAAAAATCACTGCAAAAAGGCCTAAAAATTAACTTCAACAAAACAAAAGTAGTAACAAACACGGAAGACCAAGAGGCAATAAAAATACAAACAGAAAAAATAGAACAGGTAAATGAGTATATCTATCTAGGACAAGCAATCAGAGCTAACAGAAAATCAAACAGCCGAAATATCGAGACGAGTAAGAATGGGATGGGCAGCGTTCGGCAAACTTTCTTACGTTCTAAAAAATAAAACAATCCCTCTATACCTACGAAGCAAGGTATATAACTCCTGTATAATACCGGTGCTCACCTACGGAGCACAGACATGGACATTTACACAGGCCAATTTGGATAAGATAAGGAAGGCACAAAGAGCGATGGAGAGACAAATGTTGGGTGTATCACTTAAAGATAGAAAACGTAACCAGTGGATCAGGACCAGAACAAAGACAGTAGACGCGATAGAACAAGCAGCAAAACTGAAATGGAAATGGGCTGGACACAATGAACGTCTCCAAGATGGACGATGGAACAATGCCATCGGAAAGTGGCGTCCATACAATGCAAAGAGATCAAGAGGCAGACCACAGATGAGGTGGAAAGATGACATCAGGAAACAAGGAGATCCCACATGGCAGAGAACAGCTCAAGATAGGGAAAGATGGAGAGAACTGGGGGAGACCTATATCCAACAATGGAAGGATAGAGAATAGGTTAAAAAAAAATGTTGATTTCTAGCCCATGTTGTTTATCTTCACCAATTATTTTCTTCATCATTCTTATTAATCCTCTTAATTTTTCCTTTCATCTAAATATTCGTAACATGTTTTCTGAATAGTTTAATGGTATTTATCTAATGTAATAACGACAAAATCAAATGGGCATAAAACTCATTTGAGTAATATAAATCAATCAATTTATATCAAAAATTTTCACAGTATTATTCGAACTTCCAAAGCGATAGGTCGACAATAATAAGCGCCCAGTGTCTTTTTCTACTAATTAACTCGATTTTAAATTAGTACAGGTGATTCCGACACTGTTACTCGCAAATTTTAAGGACTTAAAATGGTAATAAATACGTCTATAAGCGGCCCCCCATGGGAAGCGATTTCCCCAAAGACGCCAATAGGTGATTTAAATTTTTCATGTGTTAGTGATAATAGTGAAATCCAGTTTAATAGAAAATGTTGATGATTCGACAGCGAAAAATGCGAATAAAACCAGTGACTGTACCACAATCTTGCCAAAATCAGAAATTCTAACCGCACAAAAAGCAGTAGCGATAAAATTTTTCAACGTCAAATCAGATAAGTACAATTTTAATAATGTTTATGTTTACATAGAAAAAAACAAACAATGAAAATATATGCCGTTTGCATCCCTTAACGGTAGCGCATATTTTGCATAAAAAGTTGAATATTCCCAATATTATTGAAATTAAAGGCATTGAAAAAAACAGAATTAAAGTTTTGTTAAGATCAATTTGTGATGCAAATATTTTGGTTAAAAATTTAAAGTTAAAAAATGAAATGTGGTAGCTTATATTTCTAATCATCTACTAGAAATTAAAGGCATAATCGGAGATGTTGATACCCAATACGATAAAAATGATTAATTAGGTAACAATGAATCTTCCTCCCCCATACTAGGTTTCAAACGAACTTTTAGAAGGGTTGACACGAAAGGAAAACTAACTATGTGCCGAAAAGGACTGTAATAGTCACCTTTGAGGGAAATATTTTACCTAGCTACATTGCAATAAATAGTGTATTTTTTGCTGTTGAAATCTATATTGGCAAAGTCCCTCAGTGTTATAATTGTTTAAGATTTTGACATGTCTCCAAGCAGTGTCGCAGTACACAAGCACATTGCATAAAATAAGGAAAAACCAAAAATGAAGATCATGCGTGTCAGGATAATGATATTTAGGACATCTATTGCAATAGTAAGGATCATGTATCCATTTCCAAGAAATGTCCAAAATATGAACTACAAAAGAAAATCAAAAACGTACTGATTAAACAAAAAGCTTCTTTAATCGAGGCTAACCCTTACTGTGAATCATCCTTCTCGGGATTGTTCACTCATAATAGATATTTCACACTAGAAAATATCGGAAATAGTTTTACTCCCTGCCAACATTCACAAAAAATTCAACCCCTTCTGCTGCCACACAAGTAATCACGCGTAGAAACCAAAACGTATCATCAAATAACACATCACAACCCTCCTCAAATCACTATAGCATAGCGAAAAAATGAAAATTAATCTCTCCTACCCCACAGTCCCCACATAATGTACCTATGTTTTCTTTTAATCTTGGGCCCGAAAACCCCTTCCTGTTAATTTAAACATCCCTAATTGTCAAAATAAACCAGATCAGACAGTTCTATAAACACTTTCCTATAAACACAGTAATTTCCAATTACATTTTTAATTTAATCACAAATATTCAAACTGTAGATGATATAAAAACAATAAGTCTAGATAGTATTTACCATGGAATAAAACGATTTTGGAGAATATCATCAATAAATAACATCTTCACAGAACTTAAATCATTAAAAATTTTGCAATGGAAACGCTCGATCCGTTGTTTCGAATAAAAACAGTTTAGTTCATTTTTTAACCACTGAAAATATTGACATTGCCTTATAAAGTGAAAGTTTAAAATAGGTAAAGAAATAATAATAAGACTTACTCACAATCAATTTAATTTAACAATCTGACGACCGGTTTCGCTTTCTACAATTTGCAAAGCATCTTCAGGTCGAGATACAAAGTTAAACTAATGCTGCAATAAAATAAACCCAATTAGGGTGGTGTCTCATAAAGATAAAATAAACAAATAAATTAGTTCATACAAATTATAGTAATTATGCCAATATTACATGTCTGTGGTTTTCAAAATGAATAATTTGAATATATAAAAGGTATTAACAGACAAGGTAAGGCCCACAATTGGTATAAAGTAGCAATCTTATATTGTAATAAATTAATAAATGAGCAAATAAATAAAACAAAACAAAACAAACATTACTTACATGCCGGTACTCTATTAATTGATGGATGGTAGGTCATGGTTGCAAAAATCATGTATTGTTGATTGGAGAACTTTAATGTGCTATTGCAGTTGTTTTGACAATAAACGGGAAGTTCTTGAGGAGAACAGATTTGATCCAATGAATTAGAGATAGGTATATTGTTGTTGTTTGTCAGATGAAAGTGATGTTCTTTACTATTGTATTATTTAAATTATTTACACTTATATCAGATAAAGAGGATAAAGAGAGATATTAATAAGATTAAATAATTTAAATAATACAATAGTAAAGAACATCACTTTCATCTGACAAACAACAACAATATACCTATCTCTAATTCATTGGATCAAATCTGTTCTCCTCAAGAACTTCCCGTTTATTGTCAAAACAACTGCAATAGCACATTAAAGTTCTCCAATCAACAATACATGATTTTTGCAACCATGACCTACCATCCATCAATTAATAGAGTACCGGCATGTAAGTAATGTTTGTTTTGTTTTATTTATTTGCTCATTTATTAATTTATTACAATATAAGATTGCTACTTTATACCAATTGTGGATCTTACCTTGTCTGCTAATACCTTTTATATATTCAAATTATTCATTTTGAAAACCACAGACATGTAATATTGGCATAATTACTATAATTTGTATGAACTAATTTATTTGTTTATTTTATCTTTATGAGACACCACCCTAATTGGGTTTATTTTATTGCAGCATTAGTTTAACTTTGTATCTCGACCTGAAGATGCTTTGCAAATTGTAGAAAGCGAAACCGGTCGTCAGATTGTTAAATTAAATTGATTGTGAGTAAGTCTTATTATTATTTCTTTACCTATTTGATATGGACTCACACAAGCAACACATTCATGATTTGAAAGTTTAACTTATGTGCAAGCTTTAACTATTGTTGCAGGTTCAGGAGCTATGAGCTTAAGCCCAGATAGGTACGGCTCTTGAACATTCTGTATAAATACTCAGATCCTGACCGGATAGCCCTATAAAAAATAAAAATAAATAAAAATAAAAACGTTTATTGCCTTAATAATATTTATAATTAATTTCATTTATTTTAGCCTTCTTTCTTCTTAACGTCCCGCTCTTGCACCGTCTTCTTCTGATAATTTCTCCCTCTCGGCATCCTGGACTTCTCTGGGTGGTTTCCTCGTCTTTTTCTGTAGGTACTTTTTACGGCATCGTACCTACTTCCCTGCATGGCTGTTTTCCGGTAACCATCCGGCTAGACCCTGATCAGATGGTCGATCAGTCTGTGGGGGTGTCTATACATCCTCTGGATCCTGTTCTTCGCGAGGATGTCCTGATCTTAAAGAGTCTTCTTGTGGCCTGGTGGAAAAAGTATCTGGTCCTGTTCTCAGCTACCTCCCTCAGTGGTGTGTACTGGAGCCTTTCTCTGATGGTTGCGTTCATTGTTTTTTCTTCCCATGATGCTCCGTCGATGATACGGTAGCATGCCGTTTCTGTAGCTTCTAACTTCTTCCAGTGGGTCTGTGCTATTGAACCGGATAACCCTGGTAGCTAAGGAAAAGCAAATGAATGGAAAAAGAAGAAGAGGTGGTGGAAATGAATAGGCGACGCCTGGTGGTAGATTTGATAAGCATCCACTTCGGGAAATCCTTGAAATTATCATTATTTTGGGTTGAGTTTACCGAAAGTACAAGCTGAGCATAGCCGCAAATGTCAAACATGGAACAAAAAATTTCCGTATAGCAGTGTTTGCATGTTTTTATAGTGTAAATCCTATATGCTTCAAATATAAAAAGATAAAGCTTTAGAAAAGTACATTTTGTTTATATTATGTTATGAATTCTGCAATTTTTGATTTATATAAAACAACAATGAGTAAATATTTGTTTCTGTGGAGATTAAGTGCAGTTAATTATTAGAAATTTTTTTAGCAATTACCTTTTGAACTAGGGGATAGATTTGGCAATCGTCAAATCAGCAGTTGCCAGATTACAACATATGTTTGCAATTAATCTCGAAAGAGACAAATATCTACTCGTTATTGCTTCATATAAATTAAAACTTGCAGAGTTCATAAAATAGTATAATCAAAATGTACTTTTTAAAAGCTTTATCTCTTTATATTTGAAGCATACAAATATGCATTAAGACAGTTTTACGTTATGCTATTTTCATGCTAGGCAAGAGCCATGCAAGACAGATCATGGAACTGCGCATGCCCCACGGGCTATTTCCATGCAATTCCTGTGCTAGACGAAAAATTAGAACATGTTCTATTTTACATGCAATTTTCTTGCAATTTATCGTTAAAATACATGTTGCCAACATAACAATTTATAATAGATTACAAAATAAAACATAACCTTATCTCTATCTTTAGCGTTCCTTAACCCACATGTGTATTGTTGTGTTTTGATTTAAATTAAGTTTATTAAGTGGTGATAAATAGATATACTATGCCTAAAGTTAATGTAAAAACGACTGGGTGAGTCGTTGACTATGGATGATTGTTGCTACAACAGCAATATTCAACAATAACAATGTTTTCTTTTCTTTGGTTGACATTCTTCACCCTTTTAATAACCATAAATAGTGTATATTTATTTATTATATTATTTATTTTAGTACTTAATTATATTTTTTATTTAAAATAGGTTTGTTCGTAGAACGATCAGCAACCGTTGCCAACCATCAGACGCACGCGCAGTTAACAATTAGCGTTCGTAGAAGCACTTCTGACGGTTGGCAATTTTAAGTTTGCTGTTCGCAGTAACAAAGTGATTAATCAGAATTCGGTTTCCAACGGTTGTTAAAATCCCCAACGATTGTGCGGACTAAAAATCAGCGACATGCGCAGAGGTGTTGTTGTTGTATAAATCAATTTATAACCACAAAACAAACGTTGGGTTGTTATAACAACTATATAAGTATAACTAAAAAATAAAATATACTAAGAAAACTATAATCAAACTAATAAAATCAAATAAATGACTAATAATATTAAACAATAAATGCAAAAAAGTGAATAAAAAGATTTAACAAACAATAGTGTCATACAAGCGTATAGTTTTTATATCAGAAACGATACAAGAATTTGTGTCCGCTGCATTTTCTTGTACAAGAAATAACCGCTCTAAAAATTAATGATGAGTATATAGATTATTTTATATCTCCAAATAAGAGAGTAGAATTTCAAGAGCATGCCATTTAAACACATAATTAAAAAAAAAACAAATGAATTATTACAACCAAATTATTATTTCTGTCTTCCATTATCAGAAATGATACAAGAAAATGCATAGTGTCATACCGCCTTAAGAAATAAGAAAAGGAGATTTCGAGATTTGACAAACGACAATGACAAATGCAAAATAAAAAATTTTAGGTGTTCCCAGAGCACAAAATCACAAACTAATTCCAAACAGTTTCCAACTGAACATGCGCACTATATTTCAAATCACAAACCGTTTGTAATCGCTACTACGAACAAACCTAATATGATAACCTCAAATTGATAAATATTTTCTCTGTTGGCAACAATGAAAGTGGGATCTAAAATTGCACAGAAATATCTCTGATGTAAAAAGGTCAAGCTAGGCAAGAGATGTGCTATGCAAGACGGACTTGCATAGCATGAGACTTGCATAGCCTAGATGTAAAGCTGCCTTTATAAAAACATGCCAACACTGCCAAACCCACAAACCATACATACTCTAGACGTTCCACGACTCTTTCGGATCGAATGAACGCCATCTCTAAATTGGAAAGGCAACTAAATTGACAAAATATAGTTACGCGGGAATTTCAAACTATAAATTTTGCGGGATTTTTGAATAAAAGGTACAGATAACCTATACTGGTTACTATTGCAAATTTAAAATGTAGGAAATTAAAACAACCGAAAGACAATTCAATGTTTTATTCAGTAATTATACAATAACTTAAAATTATCTTAAAAGTACTATCTACATAAAAAATACTAAGTCTATTTTTGTTCCAAAATTGCGCTACTGAATAGTTCATCCTTACAAAAGGCATTGTTGCATTTCCCAATGTAATATAAATCGTTAAGTACACAGATAGGTTATTGTACAATTTTCTGGCATTGTGTTTGATGGAATTTTATGTTAAGTCCGTTTTGATGGAATTTTTTGTTAAGCTGATCATGTCAAATAAACCGCAGAAAGTCTACATTGCTTGTTGCCATAGCACCTATTAAGTATAATGTGTGAATTAAGTAAATGAATTATGAAATAAATGAAAAATTTATTAGACTATTGTTAAGCATTAGAGGTTGTAAAATTATCTAAACGACATAGTTACAATTTTATCAGTGTTAAAACAAAACTCATTCGAGTCAAGGCAAGACTTAATATTAACGAGATCCCTACTTATGAAAAATTGTAGAATTAGCAAATCTAAACTACTACTAATCACATAGATTATCTAATCAAGAAAACAGAACAAGGAATTAACATCATACGGTCAGTATGTGGAACAAAATGGGGATCAGATCCAAATGTAGCAATCCTGTACAAATCCTACATTAAGTCAATACTGGATTATGGTTGTTTCTTCTACGACCAAGCTTCAAAAAGTCAACTAGAAAAAATAGACCACGTAGTAAATAAGTGTCTAAGACTATGCCTAGGGGCTTTAAAAAGTACACCAATTGATTGTTTATTTGCAGAAGTAGCGGAGACTCCGCTAAAATATCGCTAAAATATCGAGAGTATGTATGGTTTCTGGCCAAACCGAAATATTTTCGACATTTACGGCTATATTCAGCTTGTACTTTCGGTAAAACTCAACCTTATTTTGTTTGCATATTAGCGACCGGTTTACAAACTTCGACTTCAAAAAACTATTGCAGTGTTCCTCAATGTTCATCCTATTATAATTCACAAAAAAAAATTCATAAGTTTCCGCTGGACGAGAATATGAGAAAAGTTTGGCAATGCATTTTGCGAGTAACCTAACCTAACCTAACCTAACCAATTACATGACTGAAGAAAAATGCTGTCCATCAGATAAATTGCCCCAACGGTCTAGTGAAGTTATTAGTAGAAAACGTATATACTATATTATTTATCTATGAGAGCTACAATCCGACAGGTTATGGGGCCACCCACAAAGACAAAACTCAATAGAAATAAAATATGGCAAGTACAGTAAAGAATACATTTAATATTGAACTTTTGAATGGGACCAATTATTATTCTGCATGGGAATACCGAATTAAAGTTATTTTGGAAGAAGAAATTGAAGAACGGATTACTACCGAGTTCAATGAGAATAATTATACAGAAGAGTCACAAAAGTTATCAGTGAAACAGAAAGGTAGAGCTTGTAGTTCAGTAATTGTACAATCTATAGATGAAAATCAATTAGAGGTTATTCGAGATAAACCAATAGCTTATGATATGTGGCATGCTTTGCAAGAACGATCGAAATTAATATGAGGTTAAAAGAGGTCTATGATCTGGAGCAGTTTTTTAGTGAGTTCGATGATGAAACAAGACAATTGAAAGCAACAGGAGTGGAAATCAGGGACGAAGATTCAGTATGTAACTACTCTTTATGCTACCATTCTTTGAAAAAGTTATTGCAATTCTACAAAATTTAGATCCAAGAGTTAACAATTGAATTGACAAAGAAAAAACTTCGAGCAGAAGTGGAAAGAAGGAAGGCATCCTCATGCAGTACTAAAAATATGACAAACCAGCAGTTTTTTTAATGAAAACCATAGTTTTTTACATATGCCACAAGTCAGGGCAAAAGGAGCACCTATGTGAGGATTCAATAAAGGATACAGAGGAAATGGTCAAATGAGAAGAAGTTTCAGAGGTAAGAGTTTTAGAGGCCAGAGTGGAGGTAAAGGTCACCAATCAAGGGGCAGAGATCTTCAAACCAAGGAAATTATATGGATATGGGAGACAATAGTTACAATCATGAAAATAATGTATGTTTTTTGACTGATCATGTTAAATTATATTCTGAGGTACGTAGAAATAAAGATAAATTATTGTTTTATATACATTCAGAATGCACAGAGCACCTAGTAAACAATAAATCCTATTTTTAAGTTTATGTAGAACTTGATAATCGAATTGATATAGTAGTAGCTAAAAATAATCATTATATGTAGGCAATAGGTGTAGGACACATTAAAGTTTTAAGTCAAGTAAGAAATAACTAGGTAGAATGTACCATTAAAAATGTCTTTTTGTACCAAAATTAAGGTGTAACATCAGTTTAACAACTAGAAGGGACAAGTATCTTTGTATAATTCAAATAATTTAGTAGACTTAGGTTTAGAAATAGGTTATATGAAATCTCATTTAAATTAAATAATAAAAATGAATGTTTTAATGTTGAAACTTTCTATAATGATGATACACAATTATGACATAAAAGATTAGGACACATTTGTCACTAAAAACTAAGAAAACTTGTAAACAGTAAAATGGTTTAGAGCCTGGAGAATGTTAAATTAAGCAAAGTTGAATTTTGTGAAGCATGTGTTAGGGGTAAAATGGAAAGATTAAAATTTAATACAAGGTCTGATGCTAACAGATTATTAGAAATACTTCATACAGATGTGGTAAGACAAATTACTCCACTAAGTCATGATGGAGGAAAATATTTTGTAACTTTTATTAACAGTTTTTAAAGTTTTTGTGTTGTTTATATTATTAAAGGTAAATATATTTCAGTATTAAAGGTAAATATATTTCAAATGAAATTAGACATTTATGTAGAGAGAATGGATAGATTATACAGTACCATATACTCCAGAACATAATGGAAAAGCAGAACTATTCAATAGGAGTTTAATTGACAAAGCAAGAGTAATGATAGAAGAAGCTAAAATTTCAAAAACATTCTGGAATGAAGCAATAAGGGTTGCAGCATATATTTTAAACCAAACTCTCAACAATCATTTAAATAATGTGACACCTGCTCAATTATGAAATGAAAGGAACCTGATATTAAAAATATGAAAATATTTGGATACACTGCATATGTACATGTATCTAAACAATTCACAGAAAAGTTTGATGCTAAATCAGAAAAAATGATTATGAGAGGGTATACAAATACAGGGTACAGATTCTGGAATGTAATGAACAAAAAGTAGTAACTGTTGGATATGTACTTTTTAATTAAAACAATTTTTGTCAAACAAGGCACATATACAAATTAATGATGAAGTTGAAGAAGACTGTAGATGTATAAATAGTGATGATGAAATAGAAGAATATGAGAGTAAAAGTAAACAAAGCAGAGAAAATGTAATTTTAACTAAAGATCACAAAAGAAAAGTAAAAATATCAAGAAATACAGTGACAATGAGTTATATATGGCTTTTGAGGCCATGTCTTTTACAGAAAGGGTTCCAGAGACAGTAGGAGAGTCATAAGGTAGACAAGATAAGATGAGAGGGAAATAGAATCAATTGAGAAAAATAATACATGGACAGAAGTGGAGAAAATACCAGAAAAGAGAGATTTTGAATACAAAGTAGGTATTTGCAAGTAAACCATTGGAAGACAAGGAAGAAGATAGGTATAAGGCAAGACTAGTTGTCAGAGGTTTTGGACAAAGGAAGAGTTTTGATTATGAATATTTGTACTCACCAGTGACAAAAATTATTTTAATTAGAACACTTCTGACAAGTGGAAATCAATATAAATACTACTTTAAACAGTTAGATGTAAAAACAGCCTTCAAAATTTAAACCAAATAAAGTATTGAAATTAAATAAATCACTTTATGGGCTAAAGCAAGCATCAGAGTGTTGGAATATTAGAATAAATGAATATTTACTTAAAATGGGTTACAAAAGATGAGAGGCTTATTACTGTTTGTACACAAAAGTTTTTGAAGATGGGCAGATTATGTATTTGTTAATATATGTAGATGATTTTGTAATAACAGTGAGACTCACACGCAATATCCTAAAAAAATTAACAATTGGGCTGGTATCATTAACAATAAAATTATTGGTCCTTACTTTTTTAAGGGCACAGTTGAGGGTGAGGTTTATCTTGATTTTTTGATTAACTTTTTAGTGCCTACATTACGAAGATTTTTTCCTAATGTTAATCATCCAAATGAGATAGATCGAACTATTTGCTACCAACAAGATGGAGCTCCACCGCATTTTGCACTTATTAGTGCGACTAATTTTCAACGGGGTGCTTATAATTCAAAGGGGGTGCTGTAAGGGTAAAATATTTTCATACTGTAAACAATTTAAGAATAAAAATCGACCTGTTTCAGGTTTTCTTCATATAGCACTTAATAACGCTAAAACTGAAATTATTCCATACATATGGACCGCATGGTATAAATTTGTCAAAGAAATATACAAGTAAAACTTTTTGATTGTGATGTAGATTTTGATGGGCTGTAGATGTAACAGATAGAAAATAGATTATAGGTTACTTAATGAATCTTTTTGGAAATATGATGTTCAGAAGAATTAGTAGCTTTATGTGCAGCAGTGCAAAAGTGTTTATGGATTAAAAAATTGTTTATTGATATGAAAATAAAATTTCTCTGTGTACAAAGACAATCAAGGCTGTACATCTCTCATTAAAAACTCAGAAAATAACATTAATATTCAATAAACACATAGATCTTAAATGTAATTTTGTTTGTGATACTTTAAATTTAAACATCATGCAACTTTGTTCTGTAAATACAAAATTACAGTTGGCAGATATGTGAACAAAACAGCTTCATAAAGTACAGTTTTGCAATAATAGAGATAATTTAGGATTGTATTAGTTTAGAGAGGTGATATTAAATAAGTAGTGATTTAGATTGAAATAATTTTAAGTTTGTTGTATTGTTGAATAGTTTGCTTCTTATTTTGTACTGTATATTTATGTGCTTGTTCACCTTTAAATAAATAATAAGATTTTTTTTGCACAGAATTAAGAAAAGTATTAAGAGGGTGTAAAGTGTAATACTTCCCTTAATCCTTTTTGTGACCTTCTGGTCACAATACAGGTTAAGATGAATAGGTTATGGTGATAAAACACATGGCAGTAATATGCAATGTCTAAATAGTATGCATTGATATTGAGTATAAATAAAGCTAAGGAATAAACAGTTTGAGACTTTTAATCTACAATCTGACACAATTTGGTCCTAGTTTTCCTTTTCTGAGCTACCAACTTTTTTATTTCAGCTGGGATGTATTGGGCTTTGTTACCTGCATTCTTTGCATGTGTGGCATTTTGTAGGCCACTATGAGAGTGTTGTTTAAAACTGTTTCATCTATCTCCCTTATTGTTTTCAGGCTTACTTATAGAATGATGTCTTCTTTTAATTGGTCACAATATTTGTCCCAGTTGGTTCTAACAGTGTGCAGCCTTGGTGCATGAAAAGTCATAGCTCAGCATGACTTCCATTAAGCAGGAGAGAGGCTCTGAGTGATAAATAGATCCAGCAGATCAGATATTTTATTTGGATCCGTTGGTCAGTATGTTGGAGAGCCTGTTGACAAAGGGTGGTAGTTGTTTTCATGTATTAAACTTACTAGTTCTCTGCCTTTAGTTGTTGTGAGACTAGATCTAACTAATAGATGTTTGCTGTTGAGGTATATATTCTGTCTGGTTTAGTACATTTTGGGTTTCAAATTTTTTCTATAGAAATATGGAAGACATCTTAGAACAAGCAATATTAGTTGAAGCAAATGAAGAAGTTATAGAAGATTTAATACTAAATCATATTTTAAATGATAACATACAAACATCCTGTGGGGCGCCACAGTGTAAAATGGACACATTGTGTTGTCATCTTTGGTGTAATTAATAACAAGTGGAAAATTCAACTGCAACTTGGTGCAAATTCCCATAGTTATTAATTTGTCTAACATTGCGCAATATTGCAATGTTAGTCCGATACGCTCTAATTTGGGCATTGTCTTAAAAAAGACAATGCTTGTAGGTTTATTTACTCGTAGAAATAAAACACAGGTTTCTGGGTGAGAAAATGGGGGGACGAGCACACCTCTTTAATTTTTATTGCAACACTCGTTGGCTGTCCAAAGGCAAAGTACTCGCACTTGTATACCAATTAAGAATAGAAATCCTTAATCCCTCTTTAAAAAATATGTTTACACAATACATTTATCATTGAGCGAACACTTTGAAAAATATTTTCCCAACGATATGGAGCAATATGACTGGGTCAGAAAACCTCTCCTGTCAACTACGCTATCGACACTTTCAACAGAGGAAGAACAACTGACAGAATTGTCCTGTGATTCCAGCCTAAAGCTTCAATATATCAAGGACAAAGGTTTAAAGGTTTTATTACCATTTGCAACTTTGTGCTTGTGTGAAACAGACTGTTTCTGCAGTTGCAGTAATTAAAAACAAGGACAGGTCAAATATAAACTTATAAAAAGAAATGGGAGTGACAATTTTCAAACTGGAGCCCTGGTTTCATAATCTGTGCTCAAAAAAGCAAGCACATCACTCACATTAACCAGCCAGTTACATATATAAATATCCCTTTTCATTTTTGTGTCTATGTTTTGATTTCATTCTTAATTTCTAATAAAAAATATAAATGTTCAAATGGTGTTTTTGTTATGACTATAACGTGTTACTAGGCTATTATTAAAATTGGTAAATATTATTGGGGGTTGGGTTGACAGGGCATCGCAAAAAAATAGCACAGTCCCAAGGGTGTCACAGTACGAATAAGTTTGGGAAGCCCTGTTATATACACATAAAAAAGCATAGCATCTATCCTGTCATCAGGATAGATGCCTTGATGACAATCATTTTGTCACCTCTATTCTACAATCATTGACCCATTAAAAACCTGAAGATCTATAAGAGTTAAAAACCATTTCTTAAATTCCAAAACCTATACAGACTGTACTATAGCCAGTACATAATCATTGAACATATATTATTTTGAGATTTTGTCCACCTAGTAAATAAACTATTTATTGTCCAGAAGAGACTACTATGATGCCTACTAATATTGCATTAGCACTGTTCTTGCATACTACATTTTAAACACCTAATTTACCACCAATTACATAACAATAAAAGTATTATTCTTCAGAAACTGTGACTAATTCCATGAATATTTAAAAGATATCAAAAAGAAATTAGCATATCTCAGTCTACAAACACATACATTATTATGTAATTACAGCTTCGAACTTTTGTTATAAAGAAATTTCATTTTTATTCATCCATCTGTGGAGTATGTAACATAAAAAAATTATAATAGGAAAATAATTATTTTAGGTAATCTAACAAAAAGATTAATTTTTAGCAACAATTTGTATGAAAAAATTACCTGAGTATGAAATCTCGCATTTCATCCAGGAAAAGAGATGACAAACATTCATAATTAGTGCTAGGGCTTGCACTAGCGAAGTTTCTATAAACATAGTTCAGACAGTGATGTAGGTCAATCCAATTTTTGGAATTATTGGGGGCCCAACCTATGACTTTATTAAAATATTCCAATAGCATCTCTGATCTTTTAACTGAATCGTTCACCCTCTTACTAGTCGCTCTCATTCTTACACCATCCCAAATATGATCCGTATCCTGGAAATAATATTAAAAGATGGGAAATATTGTCTTCATGGAAGCAATGTATAGCAAATCACAATCACCTTTTTATTGACATTTCTTTTATATAAACAGAAAAAAGTAAAAACTGAAATATATTTCATACAATGAAAGGATTACTATTTCACTTTTCTTGCTATAAAAAGATATAAACACAACACAGATATAAATGTTTCAAGTTGACATTATATATGTATATATATATATATATATATATATATATATAATATATATATATATATATATATATATATATATTCGAAATTTATATAATAATAACTTGTAATTACATCCACACTAATTTTTAAATTATTAGTCTATATTATTGTACTAACTTGATCAAATTTTTAAATAAACATTTAAATATAAGTTTATAAAGATAAACATTTTTCTTCAAACTGAACATATCAACCATATGCAATGACACACCATATGGAAGACAAGAAGAAACAACTATCTTACCTTAACTACTTTATAAATAAATTTCATTGAAAACACAACAAAGTAAATCACAATTAAAAGAAGGAAATGTATTGGACATACACTAAGAAAAGACCAAAATAATATAACCGGACTTGTAGAGAACTCTCGAAGGAGTAAAACACAGCCAATTAGCCATCTTTCACTATTGTCTAAGAAACGCAAGAGCACCTCATAAAGAGGGAAAGCAGTGGAGAGAAAGATATTATCGTTTATATGTCAACTGTGAGGTGAATAGATATGTGATGAAGCAATAACATACAGTTATATAATTATCTCACAGTTGATTAATTTACAATAAAATGGTTTCATTGCTGAGTAGTAAATATTTAACTTTAATATCAAAGAGGTTATTCTTCCTATATTTACAGTTTTAATCAACAAAATATAAGCGTTCCTATAAGATAAATAAGAGTTCCTATTAGATTTGCTCCTGCCTTCACTGTCTAGTATCCTGGTATACAAAAAAGGAGCTATACATGACATATTTTCAGACAAGAAATATAAAGCCTATAATATATTATAAAGTTTTATCATGATTTCTATTTATTTATTAATTTGTGATACCACTTGACTTCTATTCTTAATTAATAACAGCTATTATATGGGCCTTATTTTTTAGTTTTCAATTTTTGGGCAGTTTATAATTCTCTACAGGGTGATTATTTTCCTTTGTCCTCTCTGTATTTAAAAGACCACTTTATTGCATTAGTGTACATTTCTATTTGTAATCTAATTAGAAGTATTTGGTCGTGTAGTATTTAATTGAGTTGGTTTTATTGTAAATTAGCTATAGGCTTATAAACAGTACCATTACCAGAATTAGTTGCTTACCTTACATACTTCGTCTAATTTCAAGCACGTACCAGCAGTATCACGACTATCATGGAGATCCTTAAGAAATTGATGGGAATATACACCGAGACCAATTGGAATTTCTCTTACAATTTGCTCAGACAACTCTTTTTTTGATTTCAAATCATATTCGTAGGCAGCTCGCCGACATACTTGTGTAGTTAAAACAACGTAAAACTCTAACTTATTCATTTTTTTGATGGCAACTATATCCAGATAATAAAAACAACAAACCACTAAGTTTGATTTAAAACTGCTGAATTAACATTTTACTTAGCGCTTATTTCTTCGTTTTTTGGTTTCTTCTCCTTGAGGGTGTGGTGGCCTTAATGCTGTCTGGCTCTAAGCCACATCAAGGTCACTGTATTTCCTGGGAATAAATAAGTTTTATTTTATACTGGCCACACAGCTTGTGTTTCCTGATTCGGACACCTGAAGTTATGCGTTCCATAAAAAATACATTGCATAGCGCACACGGTCGTCACGTTTCGGAACGTAAACGGTTCCTGGCGTTCGGTTCGGAATGGGAGCCGTGCGTTCGGGGATTCCCAGCAGATAAAACCGAATAACGTCATGCCCTGATGGAGAATTTCGTGACTTTTGAGTAATCGTTATAAATCGTTACTTTTGTATCAAGTAATCATATAAAGTATTCGTTACTTTGATTACTCTGATTACTTCGGTTAATCATATTTAATAGGAGCTATTGTCTATTCGCTTAGCTAGGGCATATTTTGACAGACTCACTGTCGGAAACCTACAACACAACAATTCCCACTTCTCAGTATTAATAGCTCAAGTATACTACTATTGCAGACTTCTTTCTTTGAAAAAAAAAGAAGAATTATTCTAAATAGTGGAAGTGTATACTAAACCCATCAAAATTTCCCTGTATATTTAAAATATAATATTTGAATTGTTACAATTTAAAATATTGTAGTAAATATTTGTATTATTCGCGTTGTTTATTTAATTTAATATATGTAGTTTTATTGTTTTATGATCTTTGTTTAATTCGTTTGTTAGTTCTATTCAGTTAATTAGTTAGTTATATTTTAAATTTTATTATTATGGATAGTCAAAGTTTTCCATTTGTTCCATCAGCTAATGCGTTGGTAGGTTTTTCTTAATAAATATGATAAAATGTTTTTTAAAAAGTTTTTTTAAAGTTAATATTTTTAGATTAGTAAGGATGCTATTCCTAGATTACAAGGTAATAAAACTGCACAAAGGTTTATTGTCTACATTTTTTAAATGCCTACCATTTTTTTTAAATTATTTGCCGAATGAAAACCCT
Source organism: Diabrotica balteata (assembly GCA_918026665.1). Classification (NCBI taxonomy): domain Eukaryota; kingdom Metazoa; phylum Arthropoda; class Insecta; order Coleoptera; family Chrysomelidae; genus Diabrotica; species Diabrotica balteata. The sequence goes on along the minus strand of OU898285.1, from coordinate 79,707,189 downwards.
GTTGAGGTAAGTTGATCATTAAAATGTATTTATCGAATTATGTAAATGTTGTAAATACATAAGGAACTTGCTGTGTCTTATTCTTATTTAACCTCATTTTGACTTCTTAATTTTGTAGAATTTATTCCCACTTTTTTATTTTGTACAATAAATAATTTTATTATTTGTTATCAATACATTATACGGTGTAAATAAATAAATATTGATTGTCAGCAAAGTTCTATTTTATTTACTTTTGTACTGCTTGGTTGTATAGTATTTTCCACCCACTTCGAGTCTGTCAAAAAGTAACTAACTTCGAAAAAAAAATGATTACTAAAATCACTAGACAGTTTGGACTGGGAATAGCGAACCGGGTATACTTTAAAACTTCATATATATGTGGCACATTTTTGAAATTGGATTATTTGGATAGAATAGAATTTTATTTTAATTTAAATAATAAATGTCAGCTCAATATAAAAAATTTAATAAAGAAATATGTCAACTCAAACAATAACATGTTATTTAAAACTACTATTACTGTTGATTGCAATGTAAAAACATAATAATTTCCACATTTTTATCTTTCAACCGATTCCTTCGTGGTGATATTAATATCCCGGCTTTAGAAAACAGTCGTTCTGATGGAACGATGTAGACATTATACATAAATGTTTCTTAGCCAATTCTGAGAGATATGGGTATAATGAAACTCTAGATTTTCACTAGTCGAGAGGATTCTCTTTTCTGAATATTAAGTTTTCGTTTAAATATGATTTTACTTCTAAAATAGCGTTGAATTTTGAATCCGCCTGTTTGGGTGTTTACACAAATTTGTCAAAATCTTCCCATATTAAATTTTTCTCTTGTTCGACCTGTGAATGGGATTCTTCAGTTCACAGATTCAGTTCACAGAATGAAGAAAAGAAACCACTTAAAAAAGGAACTTCAATATATAGAAAACCTCAACAGGGAGGAAGAATTCAGAACATTCTATAAGAAAGTTAACATCAACAGAAAAGAATTCAAGGCAAACACAAATCAATGTAGAAGTTTGAATGGCGATCTATTAACAACAAGAACAGACGTACTAAATCGATGGACGGAATATTTTAATCAGGTACTTAATATAGTGAAAGAAGAAGAAAACCCGGAAGACGAAAGCTGTGAGGTAAGCGGAGCAGACGAGAAGGAGGAGAATCCACCAACGATCCTGGAAGTTAAAGACGCTGTAAACAAACTAGCCAGAAACAAATCACCCGGAATAGATAATCTTCCAGCGGAATTATATAAAGAAGGTGGCTGTCGAGTTAATACTTAAGTAATATGTTTATTTTTAAAAATCCCCTTGTAATCAGCGTATCGTCTCTCCGGCGAAAGCAATTAATTTTAATGGCTTTCGTCTGAGAATGTGGGGTATCGAATTTCATATAGTATAAGAATATATTCAATTTGTTTAGAGTTAGTTTTTAGTCGAATTTATACCACCGACCGAAAGAAACTGAATAAAACTTTTAAAGCCACATTTGTGTATTTTAATACGAAAGTAATTTTTGTAATAGAAATTTAATTTTGTACTTTTTCGAACCGATAAAAAAGGAAACTAGAACTGATAAAGAAGGAAACTGTAACAGGCTTCTATATATATACGTCATTGGCCTGGACAAACGACAAAGGAATGAACGATCTCTTCGCATTTATGTTATCCTGATACTAAATCTCGTAATGTGGTTTGAAACGATGATAGAAATGAAGTGAGAATATCTGTAGGACGTTATGAGAGACGAGTTAGGCTTTAATTATATTGTTTTTACCGTACTGTTTAGTTTTTAATTAATGCTTAGATTAAAGGTTAAAGGTAAAAATAGTTAAAAATTTCATTTTTCTCTTGCCATTCTGTATTCTGTTCCTTTATTTGTTTATTACCCTTACTCCAATTTGTATAGGGAGGATATGTGACAATAATAAAATGTGGATAGGTAATAAAACATAGAAGGATTAAAAAAAAAAACAAAAATTGTGAATTTTTGTTTATTATAAACTATATATTTTATTATTATTAGAAACATCATTTGGATGTTTACAGTTTTCTGTTGACTATGACTGTTACAACATAAAAGCTTGTTTTTAAACAGGTTATTGAGTTAATATAAAGATTGAATTTATTAATTTGAAATAGAAAGCCCATTTTATAAATGTTAAATTTGCAAAGTTATTTTTTAAATACAAAATTTAGCTTGATTGTCTGCGTCATCTATACACTAAGTATCAGACTATTGGAATTAAGAAATACGGAAACTGTAACGAGGTCTATACAAATTGGGTCTTGTAAACGACGGAGAAACAAACGATCTCCTCGCGTGTGCTCCTAATCCAAATTAAAGCTTGCTCTCGTCATTTGGATGTTTACAGTTTTCTGTTGACTATGACTAAGTTACAACAAAAAAAGCTTGATTTAAACAGGTTATTGAACATATCTCTGGTTAATATAAAGATTGAATTTATTAATTTGAAATAGAAAGCCCATTTTATAAATGTTATTAAATTTGCAAAATTATTTTTTAAATACAAAATTTAGCTTGATTGTCTGCGCCATCTATACACGAAGTATCAGACTATTGGAATTAAGAAATACGGAAACTGTAACGAGGTCTATACAGATTGGGTCTTGTACACGACGAAGAAACAAACGAGCTCCTCGCGTTTCTGTTATCCGGATGCGAGATTACGGATCCTAGTGCAACTGTGAATGGACTTATTTTGACGGTTAGTGATTGGCTAAAATCTAAAAGTTTGCGTCGGCGCGTTAAGGGTTGCGGTTGACAGTTAATAAATATAAATATTTGTTTTTGATTTCTAATTTTATTATTCAAAATAAAAAATCCCATAATCTTTTTAATGCTAAATAACTTGTGTTTTAAAATTTAGCAATTGCAAAACGGTAGATCTTATTAAGTTTGAAATTAATGTGCCAGAATCATACAAGGCTGAGGTATGAATGTGTTTTATTAAAACTAATTTTGATCTTATTAAACTGATCTATTTTTTTTAGTTATTAAGATTAGTTCCCCAAGTCCTTACAAGAGTTATTAAATATGATGACCCAAAAACCAAAATGACCATACATACAACAGAAAAGGCGTTTAACTGCTAGTGACATTCCAGCCCCTCAGAAGAAAGCTGTTCCACCTTCCTTAACATTATGTGTAGATCACAATATAAGTTTAGGTAAAACATCATTAAATTGTTTATATATATTATATATTGATAAATAAATAGATATTGATATGTTTTATTGTTTATATTTAAAATAAAAATAGCAACCCTTATTTTCCAGAGAATAACAGGAATACACTTATTTTATTATTTTAATGGGAAATAAAGCCACAATTTAATGAAAAAATGAATTTATTGGCGTTTCAACGTCCACATCGGACGTCGTTTTCAAAATGACAATATTAATTAATAATACCTCAATAAATTTATTTTTGTAGTTAAATTGTGGCATTATTTCCCATTAAAATAATAAATTATATAAATGCACAACAAATAGCTTCCGAAATATAACACTTTTATTTGTAATATAGAAAGTGTACCTTAATACAAAAAATAATAGTACAATAGCGTACTCAAAAGATTCTACTATCTGAGATGCTATATTTTATAGGAACTCATAAGAGCTATTTCGCTAAGAGATTTTTAAAAATATATGTTAAATAAGAACTGGTTACATAAGTGCTGTGGCAATACATTAAAGTAACTATTAATTAAATATAAGAATTGATTATAACCTCGACAGATTTGTTTAGAAGATTTCAACGCGATTTGTTTTTTCCAGATTTAGGTATACAGTTTTCCTATTAATAATACAATAAAAAGTGTAATAGATGGAGATAATCTATTTTATTTGAACATATTATACAATATTTTGTAGGATTCTTATTTAAAGCTCAAAATTTTGTTTTTCATTAATTGGTATGCATTTATTATTAACGTAATGTTATTTAAAAGTAAATTTTTTATTTCTATTTTTCAATGTGCAGTTACAAAAATTATTATTAATGTTTATAAAATGATAACATATTACATTAGTGTCTAAACTACTCAAAAAGAACAAAAAACATCTCTGTAAGTAGTCGTTATTACGTTTACAAGAACTTACAATAATTTTTTAAATATCCCGCTACTTTCTCAACCAATTACAACTTATCAAAATAAGTATATTCACAGTTGCACTAGGGTCCGTAATCTCGCTATCCGGATACTAAATCTTGTATTTCGTTAGAAATGGGTGGTTTGTTGTTTAGTGATACAAGAGTGCTCCTAATCCAAATTAAAGCTTACTCATAGCTTCACAAACAAGAATAACGGAAAACAATTAATAAAATCTGTTGCTTTTAAAGCGATTGGACGATGATTTTCCATATTTTCAGAGACTCACCTGTCAATAATATTCGAAAACTGTGGTCCAAGAAAAACTGAAAATAAGTTGCACAGAGTAATATGATCCCTTTAAGTCTCCTCCCTCTTTACGGTCCTCCCTACATACTTCTTTTAATGTAGCAAATTTAATGTTTCTATGCTTAATGTTGTTTTATCACGAATAAAGCATTTTAGATACTCACCAATTTATTCAATTATAAATAAAAGCAGCAGTAGAAGTTATGGGACCTTGTGGCTTGGGATAATGGAATGAACGAGGGGAAATGTCAATACAATTCTGTCAGAAAGAACTGGTAATTAAAAACTGAATGTATCTTTTGCTATGTTAGAGTAGCAAAGATTTGCTGCAGATTGAAATATTCTGAAATGACTTAAGTTTGATATAGGTACCAATGTCGATTTTATAAATATTCTTAAATTTTAAATTTTTTTTATTTTTATGAAAATATTGCAAAATACCCGTTTTATCCAACCGGTATAATAAAATCGAGTGGTAACTTAATTTTACCATGTAAAAAGACTAATAATCAGAAAATAAAATAGTTATTAAAAATATTATAAATACACAATTAAAAACTTCATCTACATCATCATTGGCACTACAGGCTTCATGAGCCCATTTGTTGTAGTTCATTGCAATGTAGACACACAACAAAGAGGTGAGGTCGTTCTATCAAGAAGTTGAAAAGATGGGAAAAGGTTACCAAGGCCACTGTAGTTATAAGAAAGGTAAAGACGGAAATTTAATTAGCGATCTAGCAGAAATAATGACGGAATGGAAAAAACATTTTGAAGAATTATTAAATGGTGAGGTGGAGCACGAAGCAGTAGACAACTGGACGGTTGGAGAAGATGGGATACTTGAAAGGCAGCCTACAGAGGAGGAGGTGGTGACAGCAATACAAGAAATGAAAAATAACAGAAGCCATGACATATGCATAGAAATGATCAAGTTTGGTGGAGAACAACTACAAAGAAAAATATATCGGCTACTAGTGCAAGTATGGGAAAGGAAGCAATGCCCTCTGCATAAAAAAAGGAGACAAACTGAACTATGACAACTATAGAGGTATAGCCTTACTAGACACGGTATACAGAATATTGAGAAATAAACTAAATTGCTATACGGAAAGAATCCTACATGAGTATCAGCTCGGCTTTAGAAAGGACAGATCTACTGTAGACCAAATCTTCTCATTAAAGGAGATACAAACGACTTGTTATGAAGGTAAAGTTCCCCTGCATGTTTTGTTTGTGGATTTTAGATAAGCATATGATATGAGTCGATAGAGTCAAAATGTATCGAGCAATGGAACATTGGGGTATACCTCAACCTCCTATTCTTCGGAGGTCCATCTTCATATTCGTTAATCAAACATCATTTCCATATTCAATCCAGGGTCGTTATCGGTAAATCCATCCAGGGTACTGGGAGAGAATAGGTAGGTTTGGATATGGACTGAGGGTAGGACAATGGTTTGCCCTGTATGGTATTAGGAGATAAACCTGACTAAAACCTGTTCTTTAACAAGATGTGTAAATTGCAAGGTAGTAGTCATAATAAGTAAGACAGACAGTTTCAAAGACTATATATTCATATAATTTCATAGAAACTTATAGTATACATTATTTGTATAAAATATAAAATGACCGATCGTCTTAATATGTCACCTAACTACAAAATACAATATTTGGGACACTTAACAATAATTAATTTTCTTTTGTCATATCGGCATGCTATCGTATGAGATTCTTAAACATTTTAATATACCTTCCAGTCTAACAACTATATTCAGTGTGGATGGAGTTTTTTTAGAGACAAAAGATATACGAACAACAATTTTCGAAAAACGACTTTAGAAATTTTCTAATGTGTACATGTATACACATGTAAATGAAAAAAGTATATTTCCGAGTATTAAACATTGAACATTTGTGATACATTGTATGTGGGGGTTATACGATATAGTCTGGAATTATTTGTTTTTAAATATATATATATATATATATATATATAATATATATATATATATATATATATATATATATATATATATCTCAGAGAATTCGATGTTGTTTTTTAGTTTTAACAATTAAGTATATACATTTTTTAAAATTTTTACCTAGCATTAAAATTTATTTGAAATAAAATTCTAAAATTTTGCCAAACGTCAAAAGAGCTTCAAAATGGCGTATTTTAAAAGTTGTAAAATAAATTTGTTGCTCCGAAAACCTACATCTTTTGATATGGTGTTCAAAGTTTATTAGCTACGCTTGCGCATTACACATATGCCGTTGTAATCTGTTCATAGACGTGAAATTTATGTGAATCGCAAGTCCTGGCCTTAATCAGAAACATATTAGTCAAGGATTCTCTTCTAAGGCTTAGATGAGGTTCTTGCGCTTCTGTTAGAATTGCAGCATATGGACTTTTCAACGTACTAATACATGTACTTATTACTCTATATTGACTTTTATCGATAAATTATATTTTGACGATGAACCATATAAAAGCATTCATAATCACTGAAGTGATTTACATGTAGTATCCAGGTTAGATTTTTGTTCAAAGCCATGCCCAGATACTTATGGTGTGGAGAAACAAGAATACCAAAATTACTCAAAGGACCCCAGCACTTTTCCTATATATAAGTGGTCTCAGTTAAATTAGCTTAAGTCATGATGATCAAAATTTCTCAGTGCCCCAAGACCCAGAAATCAATTGTTTCTGAGATACAGAAGCTTCAAAGTGTCGGTTTTTAGGCCATTTGAAGCATATAGTATATTATTCAAATTATATCCGGTGAGTCATGGGGAACTGTACATACTCCTACCTCGTATGCAGGCCCCTATGGGGACTAACAAATTACCATTAACAAATATCTGCTCTCATTGTTGAATATTATACAGCGTGAGTTGTGAATATTTACTAAAATTTCTATTCGTCATAACTTTTGAAAGGTAAGTTACACACACTCTCTCTTTAGTCACGACCCCCCTAATTTGAATAAATCAATTAGGTGGTAGTAGTTAACGATTGACCAAAATATGACACATCGATCTTGCCATTCAGAAGTTATGACAAATAGAAATTTCAGTCAAAATTCACAACTCACCCTGTCGGAGTTGTGAAAACGATGGGAGCAGATACTTTTTAATAGTCATTTGTTATTTCCCATAGGGGCCTCCATACAAGGTAGGAGTATATACAGTTCCTCATTCACCCTGTATTATTCGAATCGCCTAAAAACCGACACTTTAAAGCTCTTTAACTCAGAAATAATTTATTCTTGAGTCTTTTGATAACATTTGATCAAAAGACTGATAACTTTTGATCAGCATGGCCAAAGCTACCTATGTGCAAAGTTTCAGTCAATTTTACTAAGAACACGTTTATACAGTGGAACCTGCTTAATTCGAACTTCTCTAATTCGAAATCTTCTTTAATTCGAATTTTTATTCTGGTCCCTAGCATTTCCTATATAAGTAATGGTAAAAAGTCGTGAATAATTCGAATTTATTTTGGATAATTCGAACTTCTCTACAAGCTAAAATGCCAATTTCATGCTGGAAATTTCTGCGAAAAGAGATACCTGGCACCTAAATTCCCCGCACTTAGCATGCCCCTTCAGTAAACTTCGAACATACAAAAATTTGACGTTATTGGAAAAATAGCAGCAATTAAAGAAGTAGAAAATGGAACGAGGAAAAAATCTGAGACTACCAAGGACTTTGGAATTCCTCCTAACACATGATAATTTACACCTACTTCTTCAAGTAGAGGGATATACCTACTTGAAGAATAAAAAAAAACCTGAAGTGAGTGCGGTAAAGAATGATAAAGGTTAAGAAGATAGAAAATCCAAATGTGTTTTAAAATGGTTCGAAAATGATAAGGATAAAGAGATTCCCGTGGGTGGTCGCCTTATAAGAAGCAAAGCTGAACAATTTGTTGTTGAAATGGGAAAAACAACTTTAAATCGAGTACAGGGTGGCTAGACAGCTTCAAAGAACGCAACAAAATTTTATTCAAATCCATTTGTGGAGAAAGTGAGGCTGTTAATGAACAAGAAGCCAACAAATGAAAAAAAAAAACTGGAAGAGATGATTCAGGATGTAGATGAAAGAGATATCTTCAATTTTGACGAGACAGGTATTTTTTTAATGCACTCCTGTCAAAACACTGGCATTTAAAAATGAAAAATATCACGGAGGAAAACTAAACAAAAAAAGAGTCACTCTCCTAATTGGTGCAAACATGGACGGATCAGAAGTGGTACCTCTACTGATGATTGGTAAGTCGGCTAATCCGTGTTGTTTTAAGAACGTCAAGTCAAAACCAGTGGAATATGTGAGCAGCGCAAGAGCTTGGATGGCTAGGGGTCTTTTCGAGAAATGGCTGATGAAATTTGACAAAAAGTTCACCAGAGAAAAGTTAGTTTTTTTATTGACAACTGTACGGCCTAGAACACTATCCCATTAATGGAAAATGTAAAAGTTATTGTTTTCCAGCCAACATGACTTCAGTTCTTCTGCCTATTGGACCAGGGCATTTTTCAAGCCACTCGAATGTGTAAGAAAGCTTGGGGGCAAGTAACACAACCGAAACGATCAAACACTGTTTCAAAAAAGCTGGTTTCGTAAAAAAGGAGGAGAACGCAGAAAACTCTAACGACACTTTAACAGAAGAGCTGCTTCCAGTTGACGGCTGGCAGGACGTCATTTCTCATCCTGCCATCTCTTATAAAGATTTTGTCAACGTGGATGAATATGTTGCAGTGCAACCGAAGCAACGAACCATATTACACAACTTAGACGGTACTTTGAAAGTAAAAATGATATAAGTGACTCTATTTTTAGTTCACCTTAGAATTCATTGCCATTGTCATACCGAGAAGCTGAATTCTAAAAAGCAGCTAAAAATTTCGGATTTATTTGGAAAAAGTTAAACTCTTTAACAGTTAAAAACTGTCTTTTTTGTTAATTGTAACAAATGTTCTTATTTTCAATAAATTTTTTGGGACAAAATGATTTTTATTGTTTTAATGACACGTTCTCACTGTGCGGTTTTTATCGACCAAGATTGGCCGAAAATAACAATGAGAACACCTGCCATAATTACAATAATTGACCATTTTTATAGCTTGTAAATGTTTTAATTGGTATTCTTGGGCGAATTTTGTTAGCCTATTTTTTTCGATTGACAAAATTCGGGTAAGAGTAGGAACGAAAACATCTGCAAAAGTGTTGAATTTTATCGTTTGCAGATGCTTTTGTAAGTATCATTGCTTTTTGTAGATTTTTGGATAATTCGAATTTTTTTAGCGGTCCCCTGAGATTCGAATTATCCAAGTTTCACTGTATAAGGAAAGTGCCGGAGTCCTTTATATTGCAAAAAATACCTCTAGGATAAACAAATTGATCAAATTTTAAATTAACTGATGGATTAATCTGAATTTGTTAGTAATTACTATCTTACTTAGCTCAATGATTAGTAACTAAAAACAATCCCAAATTCTCTACAGGAAACATGTATGTTTTCTTTCTCTAGGTGTACTTATATTATATAAAAAAATTGTTAGGTACTTGGATTATTCCAAAGTGCTAATACAATCTTGTTTTCGTGGATTATAATTCCAGACTACTGTCAATAGGCCCGGAAAACAATGAATCATTACAAACCACTGGCTGTGACAGACTACACTCATCCAAAACGGTTTTCCTGTTATTTGGAAAGGAAGTGAGATCTATTTTAAAATATACCTCCTATGACACCCTACAGTATAAATCAAAAACTATGTGAGAAGTCGTAATAATAGGAGCACGAGGATGTGGAACAATAGAGAAAATGCTTCCTCGTTGTCCGCATTAGTTCAAAACTTTAAAAAACTCCACGACCAGAAACGACACTCTAGAAACAAGGAAACGTTAGAGAATAATACACCCTCATTTGGGTAAATCGTACACGAATCTATTTTTTGCTTTAATCACAAATTTGTGAAAAAAATGTTTTCTTCTTTTCTTTGCTATATCTCGGCAGCTATGCATTGAATACGTTGAATACGAATCTGAGCTCTAAATTGGCCAATCGGCTCAGGTTTCTGAGATATACTAACGTAAAAGAACAAAAATAGCAGTTTTTGGTCACTTTTGAGGTTATGTTGACCCAGATTGCAGTACGTGATTTCCTTTTAATACAAACAATTATCAATTAATCTTACATATTCTAAGATCGGTTTTCCTGCTTCTGGATTAAAAGGAGTGATTTGTATCAGTTTATAGGGTTAGAGGTGTTTTGTTTCGATCAGTAGACACAATTACTGTATATGATTTTATTTTGATGTGATACAATAACTGTCATGAGACTGAATAGCTCATGAATGTAAAGTCCTGACAGGACTATGGCATGGGACAGGCAGCACAAGGTCTCATGGCATAAATGGAGGTTAAGGAGATTAGATCAGGTATTACTGAGACTGTATTACTGAAGCTTGTTGCTAATGAAGATGTACAACAGTCTGTATTAAACATTATTACATGGCGCAGTCTTGTGGTTAATGAAGCCTGCTGCTTCCAAAATAAATGAAAAGAAGACGTTGTTAGAATTAAAAACAATATGAAGTTTAGAATACCTCAACCATTATCATTTGAAGGTAACGTGGCTGAAAACTTTCGGCGATTCAAACAATTATTTTAAATTTACCTCTTGGCCAGTGACAAGGCCGAAAAGGAAGACAGTAAAAATTGTTCTTCTGTTAAATTTTTTCGGAGATGAAGGACTTGATGTGTTTACATCTTAAAGTTAACGGATGCACAGAGAAAATCGTATGACACAGTATTAGGTGAATTAGAGAATTACTTCAATCCTAAAAAGAATGTGATCTACGAAAGATTTTTATTTTACAATTCCTACAATACAAAGTCTACAAGAGAAAACAAGAGGAATGAGAACTATTTGATACTTACCTAACTGACTTGCATAAATTGGCAAAAAATTGTGAATTTGGAGATGTTATAGACTCAATGATCAGGGATAGACTAGTTTTAGGAACAATCAATAAGGATCTACAAGAAAAAATGTTGCAGAATCATGAGTCAACCTTACAAAAGGCAATAGACATGTGTAGAGCATATGAAATTTCAAAAATACAGTTTAAAGAAGTTCAGTCAAGTCAAACATTTAATGTTAATTCTATTAAAGGGGGAAATGGTAATCAAACAGTAAGGGAAAAGCTTCGACTAACAACTTTAATACTGGAAGAAGCAAAAGATGGGAACAGGAGGAAAACTCAAGGAAAAGTGGTCAGTGCAGAAAATGTGGTTGTGCTCATGAGTTTCGAAGGTGTCCAGCATTTGGTAAAATGTGCAATAAGTGTTTGAATTGCAACCATTTCGAGAAAATGTGTAACAACAGGATCATAAGAGAAATTCAGGAGATTCAAGAAGTAGATATGGACAGTAAACAGGAAGAATTTATGTTAACATCAATTGAGGTAAATGAAATAAGGAATGGTCTTAAAGGTTAGTAATTGAGCAATATGGAACAGACTTTAAAATAGATATAGATTCACAGGTTAACATTATATCAATCTACTTTTTGAATAAAATCAATAAAAATCATGAGATAAATCAGTGCAAAATAAGGCTAGAAGCTTATGGAGAATTTAAAATAAAACCTGTGGGTATTATTACACTAAAATGTTTATTTAAAGGGAACATATGTAAACTAGAATTTGTTATAGTTAAAGATACCTTATGCCAATTTTAGGTTTAAAATCATGTTTAGATTTGGATTTGATACAAAGAGTAGATAACATAGATTTAAATATAACAAAAAATGACTTAAATCCTAATAAGATACAGTAAAGAATGTCTGAAATAAAATATTTGGAACATACATTTGATAAAGATGGTATGAGACCTGATTTAGATAAAGTTGAAAGAACCCAATAGTAAAAAGGAGTTGCAAAGATACTGGCATGATCAATTACCATCGCAACTTTACACCAAATTTATCGGATGGATCAGCCCCATTAAGAGAATTGTTAAAAAAGAATACAGTTTGGATGTGGAGTAGAAGTCACACATACACACTCTTAATTTAATAAAAAAGTTAATTTGCTCACCACCAGTTCTTGCAAATTTTGATGAAAATATTCCAGTAATAATTCAAACAGATTCAAGTCAAAATGGTGTTGGATGTGTATTATTACAAAATCTTAAACCTGTATCTTTTGCTTCTATATCTTTAACCGATTGTGAAATCAGATTTAGCCAGATTGAAAAGGAACTATTACCAATCCTATTTTCCTGTACTAAATTTCATAATAATATTTATAGTAGAGAAGTTAATGTTTTCACAGATCATAAGCCATTGATTTCGATAATGAAGAAAGGCATAGCAGAAGTAGACTCTACTAGACTACAACGTATGAAGGTCAAATTATAAAATATGACTTAACTGTAGAATATAAGCCAGGCAAGGAAATGCTGATAGCTGATTTGTTGTCTCGAAATTTTTTTAATGAAAAGTTAGATGATGATGCTTTTGTAACGGAAATAGTGCATACATTAAATATAACAGAAGAAAGGAGAGGGGAATTTATAGCTGAACCTAAACAGGATAAGAAGCTTCAAATAATTAGAGATTTTTGTGAAAAAGGGTGGCCGTCTTGTGCATCGAGGGTACCTTACATAGTAAAAGATTATTTTAATATTAGGCATGCCGTTTACTCATTAAATGATTTGATGTTTTATAAGGACAGAGTCATAGTTCCGGATTCTTTGCGGCATAGGATGTTAAAGTTTCTTCATGAAACACACTTCGGGGTTACAAAAACACAGCAAAGAGCGAGACAGGTATTGTTCTGGCCAAATATGAATAAGGACATACTGATTTGGTTAAAAATTGTGTTGATTGTGAGAAATATCGGAGAAATAATATTAAAGAGCCGTTAATACTAAGAGAAATTCCGGAACTGCCATTTTAAATGCAAATCTTCAAATGTGGTCAGAATTTAGGTTGCAATACCCAAATTATTCGATAGTTTGATAGCAAAACTGCTATCTTGGTTGTGCAGTGGAGTCTCAGCATGGTTTTTGTGTAAAAAAATCTACAACTACTAATTTAGTTTTTTATCGGTCTGAGCTTATGAAGAAAATGGGGTCGAAAACAGATGGATGCTATATATACAGATTTCAGTAAAGCATTTGATCGTATTGATCATCAAATTTTTGCAAAAATTGCTTTCTGAGGAATTTCATGTTCAGTTTGTTGTATGGATCAAAAATTCACTGTCAGGTCGTAGTCAAAGAGTTACTGGTTGAACACCTCAGGTTCCGCAGGGAGAACACACATCTGTTACTGATATTGTGAGCTGTTTTTTACGCAGTCAGTGTATAATGTTTGCTGATGACTTGAAGTTCTGAACGTTTATAGAACATTTTAGAGATCAGTTGTTTTTACGAGCTGATCTTGATCGTTTATACAATTGGAGTAGTAGGTCTTCATTTAAATTCTAATAAGTGTTGTTATATCAGTTTTACAAGAATTAGTACACCTTATTTCATTGAGCACCTGAGCAGGCTGGATTTGTAAAGGGCAGAGGTACTAGAGAACAAATCCTTAATGTACGAAACATCATAGAAAAAGCCAGAGAATACCAGATCCCGATATTTATATGTTTCGTCGATTATACAAAGGCCTTTGATAATGTTAGATGGGACAAACTATGGAACATATTGACGACAATGGGTGTACCTAAACACTTGACTCACCTTATTAGCAAACTGTATCAAGATAACCTGGCATATATTCGAATGGACGGATATCTGTCTGACAAATGCACTTTGGAGAAGGGAGTACGCCAAGGATGCGTTTTATCTCCCTTATTATTTAACATATATTCGGAGTTCATAATGCGCAGAGTTTTGGATGGTTGGGAGGGAGGAGTAAACCTAGGTAGTGTTAAGATATCTAACTTGCGTTTCGCAGACGACACTACACTTCTAGCCTCTACTCCAGAAGAAATTACTAGATTATTAAAAAAACTCGAGGTAGAAAGTGCTAAATTTGGACTCATGGTTAACTACAACAAAACCAAAATCATGGTTATTGATCGTCAACAACAGTTTCCTGAAACCCAAACTATTGCGGGATGCGAGGTAGTCTCATCTATGATATATCTTGGAGCTCTAGTTAACAACACAGGCAGTTGTGAATCCGAAATTAGAAGACGCTTTCAACTAGCAAGAGCAGCAATGAGTGAACTAAACGGGGTCTGGCGTGATCGTCACATTACTATGACAAACAAAAAGAGACTCGTTTCAACTCTGGTCTTTTCCATATTTTACTATGCATGCGAGACATGGACAGTCAAAGAATCAGATCGACGACGTATAGACGCCTTCGAAATGTGGACATGGAGACGCCTGCTTCGAATTCCATGGACGGCTCGCCGTACAAATATCTCGGTTCTGGATGAAATTAAACCGGATCAACGTCTCTCCAGTACCGTTTACTCTAGAATTTTAAAGTTCTTTGGCCATATCCATCGAAGTGATCACAAAATGGAGCGGTTGGTGGTCCAAGGAAGGCCTCAGACTCAACGCCAACGCGGAAGATCTCCACAGCGATGGGCGGACATTACTAAAAAGCTTCTCAATAAACAGTATACTGAGGCAATACATATAACTGATGACCGCGACCAGTGGAGAAATATTATCAATCAAACTGTCCGAGCTGCTGAAGCCCAATTATGAACCACAACACATCTACTAAGATGTTAATGACTGTGATGATGATTTCATTGATCAGCAACCTCTTTTAAGTATGTATGTATCTTCCATTAAATACTTGGGAGCTACTTTAGATGAATGACTTTTCTTGGTGGAGCATATTAACTTAATATCCGCAAAGGCTTCTAAATTACTTGGTTTTGTCACAAGAAATTGCAAGTATTTTTCTATAAATGCAACTAGATTAATTTATTGTTGCTTTATAAGATCCATCTTGGAATATTGTTGTGTAATTTGGTCGACCTGCTTTCAATGTCATATTGACACATTAGAGGCTGTTCAACATCGATTCTTGAAATACTGTGTGTGCATTTAGAACTGATAATATTGTTGTTTATCATGTTTACATATTTTTGAAGCGGTTAAAGCAAAAAATAGGATCATATACGATTTACCCAACCCAAAACAGATACCGCCTTGTAGTACATAATGACGGCCTTTATCTCGCCGAAATGTCTACAGACTTTTCTCATAAAAGGAAAAACAACTTTGGACTGTTGAATACGCGGAAATATACGTTGACAATTTCTTCTCATAAGATTCGAGCTTATTTAGCTAAAAATAAAAACAGATCAACAATTTCAGATATAAAGATGTCTTTTGACCAGAAAAACATTTAAACATATTAAACATTAATATTTGGTTAGCGGAACAGTCTTATCGTTAAATATTCCAACACTGAAAACTTGTTTTAACTATAACATTTTAACAATATATAACAATTGTCTAAAGTCTCAACCTCTTTAATCTCAACTAATCTATAAAATCAACCGTCAGTCCTAGATGTTTAACAAACATGGAGAATAGGCATGAAAGTCAGGTTGAATGTTTGAAGGGCCTCTAATTAGTTCAGCTGCGACTAAAACTCTCATAAGGAACTACTAAAAAAAGTATATTAAAGATTCTAATCTAAAAAAGGATTAGAAATACTTCAACATTAAAATTTAATCTAGAAACAATAATCAAGAATAATTTTCAACTCAACAAAGACTACACAAAACAATTAATCGAGAATATATGGCACTTACATCTAAATAAGTTTTTTCTTACAATTTTTAGGCTAGTAAATGATCGTTTTGGAGTGTAATTTTTCCTCGTCACGATAGATGTGCTTTAACATTTGGATTTAGGTTCCTCTTACCCTTTACTTTACTTTTGGATTTAAGCCAGGGTTGCTTTTACTTAACCTTTTCACTGCGGGAACCGGATATACACGTAAAATAATTTCGTGCCCGTACAACGGGAACCGGCTAAATACGCGTAACCTTTTTCAGCATTTGCTGCGGAAATTGTATGAATCAGATATTGATTACGTATTGTATGTTGCCTATATAAACGAGTTAAGCAAATTACTATTAAAATTTACAATACATTTAAAAATTTTATGCTTCACTGCGGGAGCCGTATAAATCCGCACCTTTTTACACAGGCACGCACTACAGGGATTTACTTGTAAAATCTTAGGATTCGTCGTATTTATGTAAGATAATTTTTGGTAGCTTAGTTCAATTTATTTTGTTTAAGAATTTAATTGTGTGAATTACAGCTGCTGATAAACGTATTATTTACTTTAAAAAAGTAAAAGAGCGTGTGGATACTATGACCTGTAATTTGATGTGACCCATTTTTCAAAAACAAAATTACAAACAGTTGAACAAAGTCTGTTACATCGGTTAATTATTAATTTTCATATAACTAAAAAACAAGTACATAAATATTTCATTTAAAAATAAAGGACATGCCGTATTAAGGCTCCCACAGTATCATCTAGGTGCTAACCAATATTATTTTTTAAATGTGTATAAGTATTGGCGCCTTTGTTCTTATATCAAGCTTTCGCAAAATTTATTTGCTTCTTCAGGATATGCTAAAAATATGGTATCAGTAAATACAATAAAATTAGAATTAAAAAACATTGTATAAAAACTAGTATAAAAACTTACAACATGAGGTTAATATATTAAATTATTAAAAAAACATTAAAATTAATTAACATTAATTACGTTTGTAAGTTTTTATACTAGTTTTATACAATGTTTTTTAATTCTAATTTCATTGTATTTACTGATACCATATTTTAGCATATCCTGAAGAAGCAAATAAATTTTGCGAAAGCTTGATATAAGAACAAAGAGTTTCACTTATCCTGCCCTATTAATGACTGCAACCTCAAAATAAAACTTTATTTTATATATATATATATATATATATATATATTATATTATATATATATATATATATATATATATTACATAATGCCCTATGTTATATCTAATAATAAATGTAAATAATATCTATTTTGAAAAATAGGAAAAATACTATCGAATTATGAGTTTTAGTAAATACAAAAGAATTGTTATCAACTTTCACAGAATGGTTAACAGGCAGGTAAGACAATATTCAAATTGAAATAATTTTATTACCTATTGCATTAATTAGTCAATAGTAAAGACGGTTGGAGACAGCTTGTCATATTGTAGGGTATTAAAGATTTTTATTTACTACCTGAAATTTAGGATATAAATATTTTAATATTATTTAAGTTTAACCGAAATGAAAGACTTATTGTTGTCAAAACATCTCTTTTGGATTATTTCTATAATATAAAGAATTTATAATACTTGACCATTTGAAAACCTTTTATGAATATTCAAAGAAGTCAGAAACTACGACTTAATGTTAATTTATATTTTTAATTTTCATATTTGAGATTATTTCTTCCATAAATGCATCCCTTCTTCGGTTTGCGCGCAGCGTCTATTTTATTATGATTATAGTATTGTAAACGATTCTACACTAGTAGTGTGTACTGTTTTTACAAAAATAAGTGGGTGCTTCTTAAATTTAAATTTATTATACATTCTTAACTAATAAAAGCAATTGCTTAGTGAAATGGCTCATAACCGCAAATATCTTAGCGAAAGTGAACTTTATGAAATTTTAATGGAAAGTGACAGTGAGAATGAGTGTATTCTTCAAGAATCTGATGCAGAAAGTGATGAATCTGGAGAGGAAAATGATAATGAAGAGACTCTACCATCATCAACACAGGTTAGTGCAAATAGTGCTTTAACTTCGGAATCTACTTCTCTTCAGAATCAACAAGCTAAACGTCGTAAATATGAAAAGATTCCGTTATATAAATGGGAAAAGGGAGATCTGCAACCAATAGTTCACAATTTTAATAACAATAGATCAGGGTGTTTGAATGAAAATTTAAAAAGTAGTCCAAGTGTTTTAAATAGTTTTAAAACATTTTTTTCTTTGACTCTTATGAATGCAATTGTTGTTGAAATTAACAATTTTTACAAATACGTTGTGGAACATAGTGATATTGAACAAAATTCTCGTGTCGCAAATTGGAAAGACACTGATGTGGATGAAGTGTATTGTTTTTTACCTTTATCGTTCATTATGCCTCAAATGCGAAAACAAAAAATAAATTCTTATTGGTCTACTGACAGTTTCCTTATCTACGCCCATTTTTTCCCAAATTATGTCACGTGATAGATATCTAATGCTGTTGCGTATGTTACATTTTTCAGATAACAATACTGTTGATAAAGAAGACTCCCTTTTTAAGCTGCGAATTGTTATAGACCATTTAAAGACCGCTTTTCGTAGATTTCTCTATCCATTTAAAAACATTTGTATCGACGAAAGTTTGATGCTTTGAAAAAGACACAGATTTGGAATTAAATTCTACATTTTGTGTGACTGCGAGACAGGCTACATTTTGGACTTTATAATTTATACTGGTTCTAATACTGAAATTAAAATCTTCGATAAAGACCTAAAAATTTCTGGAAATATTGTATATACGTTAATAGAGCCTTACTTGAATAAAGGCCATACGTTGTATGTGGACAACTGGTACAGCAGTCCGCTCTTATTTGATAAGCTGTATAATGATAAAACGAATGCGTGTGGAACGGTCGGTAAAATCAAATAGACAACATATGCCACCCATGACAGAAAACCTACGTAAAGGTCAAGTAGTTGGCTACAAGACTACAAATATGCAGGCGCTAAAGTGGTTAGATAGACATCCAGTGACAATGCTTACGACACTTCACTCCAGCAACATGAAAGATAGTGAAAAAAAAACTAAGGACAATGTTTCTATCCAGAAACCAGAATGTGTGCTGGATTATAATTTTAATATGGGAACTGTAGACAAAACAGACATGCTTCTCAGTAGCACTGAATCTGTCAGAAAGTCGATAAAGTGGTACAAAAAGTTATTTTTTCATTTGTTAGACTTAAGTTTATTAAATGCTCATGTCTTATATAATATAACCAGTGGAAAGAATATTCCCCTTGCAGATTTTCAACTAACACTGGTTAAAGAAATTATTGCTGAGCATAAGAAAATCAAACCTCGTGCCTCAACAAGTCGTAAACCGGAAGATGCCCATTCACTATACGCCTTATTGAGAGACATTTCCCACAATGTATCAGGCCACCGAAGAAAATAAAAGACCACCATGTAAACGGTGTGTTGTATGTGCGAAGCACAAGGTTCGGAAAGAATCACGCTATACTTGCATAGCTTGTAATGTGCCTCTATGCGTTACACCGTGCTTTGAAAAGTACCATTCCATAAAAAATTTTTAATTTTCGTTTGTAAACATTTGTTTGTAGTTTTTTACGCGCTATACTTGCATAGCCTATAATGTGCCTCTATTTTTTCTATCTAATTTTCCTTTTAATGTAGTCAAAACTTTTATTTATATTTTACATTTGAATATTTTGTGTACCATTTGTTTGTGGTTTTTTACACGCTATACTTGCATAGCCTGTAATGTGCCTCTATGCGTTACAACATGTTTTGAAAAGTACCATTGTATAAACAATTTTTAATTTTTCTTTTAATGTAGTCAAAACTTTTATTTATATTTTGCATTTGAATGTTTTATGTACCATTTGTTTGTAGTTATTTACACGCTATACTTGCATAGCCTGTAATATGGCTCTATGCGTTACAGCATGTTTTGAAAAGTACCACTGTATAACAATTTTTGAATTTTCCTGTTTATTTAGTCAAAACTTTTATTTATATTTTGCATTTGAATGTTTTTGTGTACCATTTGTTTGTAGTTTTTTACATGTTGTTACTTGCATAGCCTGTAATGTGCCTCTATGCGTTACACCATGTATCGAAAAGTAGATACCATTGTATAAAAAAATTTTTAATTTTCCTTTTAATGTAGTTAAAACTTTTGTTTATATTTTGCACTTGAATGTTTTATGTACCATTTGTTTGTAGTTTTTAAACGCTATACTTACATAGCGTGTAATGTGCCTTTATCCGTTACTCCATGTTTTGAAAAGTACCATTGCATAAAAAATTTTTAATTTTTGTTTTAATGTAGTCTAAACTTTTATTTAAATTTTGCATTTGAATGTCTTTTTTGTAGTGTTACAGACTATACTTGCATAGTCTTTAATGTGCCTCCATGCTTTACAGCATGTTTTGAAAAATACCACGTATTAAATTTTAAATTTTCCTTTAAATGTAGGTAATCAAAATTTTTATTAAAATTTTGCATTTGAATGTTTTGTGTACCATTTTGTTTGTAGTTTTTACCTTGTTGCTACAATTACTAATAATAAATAAAATAATAATAATTTTTCAGTGTATTGATTTTTTTTTATTTTTCAAGAATCTAACAGCAACAAATTTATAGTTACTTCTACAAAATTGTAAATATTGAATACTTGAATACACTGTAGTGATACACTGTGGGAACCGTATTTATACGCCATAGTACTTCATCGACTGACTGCGGGAACCGTGTTGATCAGCACAGACATGAAACAGCCGTACCAGAAACCATACTACTTTTATAACTAGCCGCAGTGAAAAGGTTAAAAACACACGTTCAACATAAGTCCGGCAATGGATAAATTGACTAATTCTAAGCAACTTTTGTTCTATAGAGTTTTTTCACTAAATCAATACTTTTGAGTTATTTGCGAGGGAAACTGTTAATTAAAAAAAAACACGTTTCAAGACGGTTTTTCACAAATAATTCAAAGACTAAGTATTCTATGGAAAAAAACGTTCTTTAAATTTTATGGGGTTGTATGGATCTTATAGGGCTATGTAAATTACTCTGATAATTATTATACGTATATATGTATGTCTATATAATGTATTATATACATACATATTTACAATTCTACCTTATTTTCTACAATTAGGTCCACAATGGGTTTTTCGTGGGTACCGGTATCAACTTTTTTATTGTTCTTAAGCTAACTTTACATTTTAACAATTTCCTATTGAATCTATTTTAAATTTAAATTAAACGGATGTTTAAATTGTTCGAGTACCTACTGCTAAGAAGCTAACCGACAAACAAAAGGTATTACGCCAACAAACGATGATCTAAGAAAAGAAAAATATCAATTGCTTAAAATATGTTCGTACAAACACTATTCTTCATAAGAGTCTGTGCTGCAAAGTGACCGCGAAACGCAGTATAGCATCAAAACGAACCAAGTTACGCCCAAAATTAAGCTTGTCCCTTTCTTGGTAAAAAATTGTGAAAATCACCCCCTAATTAGCATCCCAAGTGAAATTAATCGTTCGTTACCGCTTTACAGTTTACTTTATTTATGTTTTTTATAGAGTACGTTAAGCTTCACGATATACACCCTATAAATGACAACACTGCGCGCCAATAATTTGTCATTATACCGTGGTTGTTTAAAGCAATAACTAGATTTTGAATTTATTTTTATAAACAACATGTCTGTTTATACGCCCGTAGAAAAGGTTCAGATAATAAAATGGTTTAATGGTGGTAATTCTGAACAGTGTGTAGATTTCTTTTCTGTGATTTTTGAGGGGAGACTAATTTCTTGCGTACAGTCAATTCATAATATTGTTAAAAATTTTGAGAGTTGTTGTGCCTCAAAAATTGCAGAAAATGTTACGTTCAAGAAGTGAAGCCCTTCAACTACAACCCTTTCAACAATAAGAATTAAAAAAAAATTAATTAAATGATCTTACTGCCCTTACAAAAACCTGCAAAATGGTTTCTTTGAGCCACGCTAGCAGAAGGTAAAAAGGAGTGGTTTTTATAAGGGTAGAAATTATGGGGTAAAAAATAAAATAGTAAAAAACCTAAATTAACGTCACTGTATAATTAAATAATTCCAAATTGCTTGAATTTACAATTAGGGTAGTTCTAGGAGAGATATACCGTATCAGGTGAGATGACTTGCTGTTACTATCCCCGTCCCCACTCAAATTGCTAACATTTTGGCAACCTTGTACGAAAGCCTGTATTGAAATTAGTGTTAAAATACATTCGTTTAGCTAATTGCCAACTGTAAACAAACGCACGTGTTGATATTCGCCCTCTCATTCGTCAAGAGGCTATTAAATATAATTTATTACCTTAAGCCAGACGGTTTCTCATTTTACAGGTCCAAACTTGCCCGTATGTTTAAATTCAAATTGTAGCGTGTTGGTTTTTAAGTTAATATATTGTGTGTTATATGTTATAGTTATTGTTAAGTTACTTACTGGTCGTGTTATTTTTTAGAGTTTAGTTTAATGTTTAGTATTAAGTTTTATAGTGTGTAATAAACTTTTAGTATCCAAAAACAAAGTATTTGTTAATCAAAAGTAAAAATAGCCTGCAGTAATCACTTTAATAAAGGTAAGAAAAACCAATATTTTAATTTATTGATGTTTCAAAAAGTTTAATTTCCCTTTTAGTTCATTAGTCACGGTTTTTGCTGTAAATATTAAAGAACCACTTGGATTGACATAAAAAATAGATATAGCTAACGGCAAAGAAAAAAAGTGATATTGTGCCGATGTGTGGTTTTGCCACGGGGGTCAGTTTCACCCCCTTCTCGAGTGTGGAAAAACATGCGTTCAAAATAAGTCCAAAATTGAATAAACTGGTTAATTCTAAGCTACTTTTATTTTATACAGCTTTTGCACAATGTAATTACTTATCGAGTTATTTGCGAGTGAATATGATCATTTTTCAATAAAAAAAAACGTTTTTAGACGGTTTTTCGCAAATAGCTCAAAAAATAAGTACTTTATCGAAAAACATATTATTAGCAAAAATATAGCTTATAAACAAGTTAAAAAAATTATGTACTTATACCTATATGAAGTCTCAGTAAAAGCAGAGTTATAGCTAATGAAAAGTAATTCAATTTCAAATCGAATATTTCAAGGAGAAATATGAAAAAAATGAAGCACTTTTAGGGGAAAACTCGCTGTCGGGGAAAGTGCTTGTTTTTTATTCTTTCACAATGTGCTTCTGACTTTTTACGTACAACATTTTTTTTGCTATTTTATATTTTTGTTATTCGTTTGTATTAAAAATATTTTTTCGATAAAATACTTACTTTTTGAGTTGTTTGCAAAAACCGTCTAAAAACCTTGTTTTTTGTTGTTGAAAAATGAACATATTCACTCGCAAATAACTCGAAAAGTATTGACTCAGTGCAAAAACTCTAAAGAATAAAGGTTGCTTAGAATTAGTCAGTTTATCCAATTCCTGACTTATTTTGAAAGTATGTTTTTTCACCCCTGAGAATGGGTGAAACTCACCCCTAGGGCAAAAGCACACATCGGCATAATATAACTTTTTATTTAATTTTATTTTACCACATTTTTCTTCAATGGAATAATAAATTTTGCTCACAATGATTAAATTTCAAGAAATTCTTACACTAATAGTTTCAAAAGTAAATGTTTTTAAAAATCATATGATACACCTCAGTACGACCCTGTTTGTCTTTCACGTGCGTTTGTTGACAGTTGGGAATTTGTAAAATGAATGTAATTTAGTTATCTACGGCCGTTCTAAACAGTGGTTAATTGTGTAATAAGCTAAGATATTTTGTGAATCATTGAAAATGTTTACACTACGATAGTCGGATACAACTTCAGCTAAGATAATGCTATATATCTATTATATATTAAACACTATAACCTGTTAGATTTTTTTTTATTATTCTAACCTCTTTTCACGGTCATATTCCACAATTTCGAGGTAAAAACGACTGAGCCATCTCTCCTTATAAGTTTAGGTGAGTTGGTTGGTGATTACTGTAGGAGATATGGTGCATGCTGGTAAATGGTTTTTAAATACTTTTTAATTTTTTGCAGACATGTCTACAGAATATGTGTGGAAAGGAAGTATGTCTAGAGCAAGTGGTCGGAGGAGCAGCTTGTGCAAGCAATTACATTTATTGAAAATGGAGAAATGGGTGTAAACGAAGCCAGTAGACATTTTCAAACAACAGGAGCGATATTGCGCCGCCGTCGAAAATCCAGGGATTTCGAAAGCGTGAACTTGGTCCGACTTCTACTCTTGGGATAATGAAATTAAATTGGTAAATCATATCAAAAAGTTACAGCAACACGGCTCCTACTCGGACAATGGTAAGATCAATGGCATTTGAGTTAACTGAAAAGCTTAAATTAAAGCACAAACTTAATAATAAGAATAGCCGAAAAGCTGGTTATCCTCGGTTGGAATCATTTCTACGAAGAAATAAGCAATTGTCAGTAAGAAAATCTGAAGGTGTATCTGCTGCCAGAGCTTTAGGAATGAATAAAACTGATGTTTCTGCTTATTTCGCTCTACTTGAAAATATCTTGAATGAACATTCCTTAATGAATAAACCTGGTTCAATATACAGTATTGACGAGACAGGGTTGCAGCTTAATAACATGCCGGAACATGTTATAGCAATTAAGGGTTCAAAAAATGTTGCTTCAGTAACATCGGCTGAAAAAGGAGAAATGATTTCAGTAATTGCATGCTGTAACGCTGAGGGGTCCTTTATACCACCGGTGTGCATTTTTAAAGGCAAAAACAAAAAAGCGGAATTTGAAGAAGGTATGCCACCTGGTGCAACAGTATTTATGGGTGAAAAATCAGCGTATGTTACCAAGAACTTTTTCTGCGATGGCTTAAAGAACATTTTGTCCCAAGAAAACCGATAGAAATGGTGTTACTACTTTTGGATGGCCACTCTTCCCATTGCAGTAGTGTCGAAACATTAGATACGCTTCCGAAAATGATGTTATTCTGTTTTGCCTTCCAAGCCACACTACGCAGTTTTTACAGCCTCTTGATAGGCATCTTCTAAATCGCTGAAAGCTTTCTATTATCAGTCGTGTAATTTATATTTAAGAGGAAATCCAGGACGAAGAATAGGCAGACTTCAATTTGGTCGACTCTTCGCCACAGCTTGTGAAAAATCAGCAACAGTTCAAAATGCTGTTTCATCATTTAAAGCTACTGGTATTGTCCCATTTGATTCATCCGTAATTCCAGAATACGCTTATTTGGGTACGAGCAGTACTAATAACAATTCACAAGCAAATTCCGAAAGAGTTCCGAGCACATTCCCAATCCTTCAGTTGACATAAACAAACCAAAGTGTTCCAGAGATATTACTCCTCCGCCTGCAGAAACAGTTATTACCGAAAAGGAAAATTCAGAGGAAGAGACTCCGGGAAAGTTACTAGATATCATTTCTCCTGCACCTGCATTAACTAGTGTTGCTTCTGTCAGAAAGAGAAGTAAGCAAGTTGCTGCTATATTAACCGATAGCGCCAATATTGATAAAAAAACACTTGAAACTAATCGTAAAAGAAGAAACTACTACAGTGTCGAAACGTAAAATTAAGAAACCACGCGCTAAAAACAATACGAAATATAAAGGTTCTTCCTCTGACAGACCATGGGGACGAATCTATTATTTATGACGATTCTTCCAGCGGCGATGAAGAAGAAGCAACATGTGTCAGCTGCGGCGAAGATTATGAAAAGACCACTAAGCGCGAAGATTGGAGTCAGTCGTCAATTGTGCCCGTTGATGCATGAGGGTTGTACAAAATACATAAACTTTTGTAATGTATGTGGAAGAAAAATATGAGCACGCCATCTCACCTTAGGTGGCGAGTATCTCTCCTATATACTAGAGAGAGAGAATGGCTTTTATCTTAAAATACATTTTGTTCATTTCATTAATTTTTTTTGGAAATAACATCTTTCTTTTATTATTAAAAGGTAGTCAGCTAACTGCTCTTTAACTTGACAGTATGAAAAAAATTTGTTTAAAATCCTTTATTAACAGGTATATAAAAAATGCCTCAAACGGGCTATCACAAACACATTGCAAAACGTTTTCGGATTAAACAATCCATCATCAGTGCAAACCTGAAAAGTATATAACCACTTTAATTAAAAAGAACGTTAAATGAAAATGTTGACAAAGGTTAGAGCAAAATGTGGTTAATACTTACGGTTGTACATGCTAGTAGCCACCAAAATATATGGGTAAAAACCCTTTAAAATGTTTTTACCCATATATTTTGGTGGCTACTAGCATGTACAACCGTAAGTATTAACCACATTTTGCTCTAACCTTGTCAACATTTTCATTTAACGTTTCTTTTTAATTAAAGTGGTTATATACTTTCAGGTTTGCACTGATGATGGATTGTTTAATCCGAAAACGTTTTGCAATGTGTTTGTGATAGCCCGTTTGAGGCATTTTTATATACCTTTTATCAAGGATTTTAAACAAAATTTTTTTGTGATATATGGTATACAGCCAGCTACAGGAACTAGTTTCCTCGTAGAATTTGACAGTATGAGTTCTAAATTTTGTACGCCATCTCTCATAAAATTACCCTATATGATTTTTTTTCTAATAGGGGTAGTTTTCACCACTAAAAAATAAAAATCAACCAACGGCACACACCAATTTTCAAGTGGAGGGTAAGTATAACCTAAGTCCAAATTTCCAAACAAATCAGTGGAGACAAGATATTCAATGATATTGTTTTAATTCTAATTATTCTAGGGGTGAGATTTAGGGGTTAAATTGTGATAAAATCTTAAATTATGTTATTTAATGTTAAATAACATTCACTCACTTCATTAAAAGATGATTTGAATCAATTACCTGCTTTAATTTACAATTATACGAATCATGAATGTGTTGCTTGTGTGAGTCCATTTCAAATAGGTAAAGAAATAATAAATAAGACTTACTCACAATCAATTTAATTTAACTATCAGACGACCGGTTTCGCTTTCTACAATATGCAAAGCATCTTCAGATCTCGATACAAAGTTAAACAAATGCTGAAATGATAAAAACCCATATTAGGGTGTTGTCTAATAAAGATAAACAAATTAGATGTTATAAATTACAATAATTATGCCAATATTACATGTCTGTGGTTTTATTTAAATGATTGAGTTGAATAAAAGGTATAAAAATTTTTTTAGAAGGATAAAAAGACAAGGTAAGGCCCACAAATTGTTACAAAATCACTTCTATTGTAATAAATTAATAAATGAGCAAATAAATAAAATAAAATTAAATGCCGGTACTCTATTAATCGATGGATGGTAGAACATGTTTGAGACTACTTTATATTGTTGAATGAACTTGATATGTTGAACCATTCAACAATATAAAGTAGTTTCAAACATGTTCTACCATCCATCTATTAATAGAGTACCGGCATGTAAGTAATTTTTATTTTATTTATTTATTTGCTCATTTATTAATTTATTACAATAGAAGTGATTTTATAACAATTTGTGGGCCTTACCTTGTCTTTTTATCATTCTAAAAAAATTTTTATACCTTTTATTCAACTCAATCATTTAAATAAAACCACAGACATGTAATATTGGCATAATTATTGTAATTTATAACATCTAATTTGTTTATCTTTATTAGACAACACCCTAATATGGGTTTTTATCATTTCAGCATTTGTTTAACTTTGTATCGAGACCTGAAGATGATTTGCATATTGTAGAAAGCGAAACCGGTCGTCTGATAGTTAAATTAAATTGATTGTGAGTAAGTCTTATTTATTATTTCTTTACCTATTTACAATTATACGATTTTTTTCTAATCGGGTTAATTTTCACCCCTTAAAAATAAAAAGCAATCAATGGCACAACTCAAAAAGTAAAGGGGATGGTAAGTAGAACCTTAATCCAAATTTTCATGCGGTGGTGACACGGAAAATTACGTAGTATCGCCGTATTTCACGTTCATTTACTGGACTATTTATATAAATTTGCGTTTTAGCTGCAGTAAGTAATTTAGACCCAACTAAAACCAGAGAAAACCTCAGTAAAACTAGAATATAACTAAAAAAAACTAGATCGTTAAAAAAAACACAAGTAATAGAAGAGACGAAAACTCAGACTCCAGAATGTAAAATTGAGAAAAAATCATAAAAATCCTTGAAGAAGATATAGTAGGACTGCGGCGGCCAAGTTACAAATAATAATACAGGTTTCGAATGTTTTTACATGGTATTTACAAAGACTGCTAAACAATTATGTTCAGTTTGTTCATAATACACACTAATTAATTGTCATTACCAGTGTTATATATTAGCAACAATTTTATACATTAATATTAATTGATCGTTAAAAAACATTTGTATAGTTTCGTATATACTTCACAATATACACAGTTTTTCCTCATTTTGTAAATAAAAACGTTAATTTTGCGTGAAATACCTGTATATATTAATCAAAGATCTGGATTTGAAGCAATTGTTAATGTGACTGAGAGACCAGACTCTTTGATTAAATTCACGATATCGCCGTGACTTAAATGCATAATATCTATGTGGTTTACAGCTACTATGTAATCCCCAATTCTCAATCTTCCACATCGTTCAGCTGGGCTGTCCTCAATGAGGCGACCTAAAGCACAAAATGATACAATTTTGGACACCAGTTTTAATAAATACTGATTTTAAATTAAATATACCAAAACATACCAATTGTAGATCCAATTTTGTTTGCAGACGATATAATAACAAAACCAAAGCCTTCATTCTCAGTCCTCTGTACAGTAATCTCGTATGTAGATGCAAGATGTGAACTAGCAGGCATCAAAGTCATATTAACCGCCGGTAGCTGCGAGTGGTTTTCAGGAGACCAGTACCCCGCATTAATAGGCATTTGGGGGTTCATGCGTCTTCTAAGGATAAGGCTAACCTGTCCTCTAGCTGCTGCTGCATTTATTAATTGGACTACTTGGCGGTGAGAAGCTTTTATCACTGAATAGCCTTCTACACTGACTATTTCATCTCCAGATTGTATTCTTCCATCTCCATCAGCTGCTCCACCTGGTACTATGTGTCCCACAGCAACCTAAAATAGTAATTATTCTAAATACCAAAACCCGATATTAAATTTTACTATTTTTTTCACTATAGTGAAATTCACATTGAGAATGCGGTAGGGTTAAGATAGAATGCGCATTTGCCGGATTTCATGTCATGTGCTTGGCAGCCAACAGATCTAAGTAGTCGTCACGTAGAGAACCGTCCAAAGATTTTTATGACTAGGCTCTATTACAAGTAAAACTACCTAGTATCAGTAAAATTTCGATAGGTAATAGATTTCGTGTATCATAAACTATATCTAAGTGCAGTTGATTTTTAGTTGTGTGTGTGTGTGTGTAGATAGTGGATGGCATCAGAATTACTAGACAGAAGTCTATTTGCCACAAAAAATTTGTATTTTTTTATTATTATTATTAAGGATAGGATAAGGATACAAAACATGACCACTCGTTTCTTGTCTAGGGACCCATCAAGACATTTTTATTAAGACAAACTAGACTAGGTCACGGCCAGGAGGTATTAACAAATGGGGTAAAACAGAGGTTTGGATTCTAATTATATAATGTTTGTAAATACACATATATACACATGTACACACACATATAAGTTCTTGATACAGCATATCTGTATGTGCAGTATATTTTTGACACTCTAAGAAAATGTGATTTATATCGGCTAAAGGTTTTTTTGGACAGTGAGGACAACACGGAGAATCTACATTAAGTTTTAAACGTGATATAATTGATGACTTACATCTATTATAATCCCACGAATTGATGTAAGGAATATTTTTGGTATAATGGTTAAAAGGAGGATTTTTAATGGCGTGCAAAACTGAGAGAGAGTCTGTTACAATTACCACAGATAAAGGTAAATTCATCTCGCACCAATTTAAAGCTTTCCTAATAGTTATAGCTTCTGCACTAAAAATCGATAAATAATGAGGGACTTGATATTGCTCAACATGGTTAATATTAGAAACTAAAAATGCACAGCCTGTTTTAAATCTTTTTTTTGATCCATCCGTATAGATGATGATTTTATTCTCTCCTAAATTACAGAGTATAGATTTGAAAATTAATTTTGATAGAAATATATTATCTGGATAGTTTGGAATTATAATGGTTGGTTTAAATATTAAGGCTACAAAATCGATTTCGTAAATAGGATATTTTTTTGACTATGTATTACTTCTTTATGTCTCTCAGTGTCAATAAAAGCATCAGCAAGCGGGGGAGACGTTTTAATTCTCCAATATTTGTTTGTAAGATTCTGGACCGCTATATTTGATATTTTTTTGACCATAAACGTCCTATACTTTATTAACTGTTTATTAGCTAAGTACTCTCTTCGAAGGCACAAAGGCGGTTCTTGTGCTTCAGCGAGAACTGCACAATTCGGTGATGACATCATAATTCCTAGACTTATTTTAATTGCCTTATATTGAATTCTCTCTAAGAATAATAAGTTTGATTTGCTAGTTGAGGAATAAATACATAGTAAATCCATAATCCATTATTGAGCGGATGTAATGACTTATAAAAAGTAAGGGATATTTTAACATATGCACCCACTTATATATCGAAACTACACGCAGAATGTTGAGCCCTACAACCCGTTAGGCTGGTCCATAGGAGTTTATTATCAATATAGATGCCAAGATATTTATATTTTTTTACTATATCACCTATGGTATACAAATCAGGTGTTTTAAGTCTGTGCCTAGTAAGACACATAACCGCTGTCTTTTGCTGTGAAATACTAAAACCCATAGTATGTAACCAATCACGCATGCAGCAAAAAATATACTCTAAATCTGTAATACATCGTTCATATGAACTATGGATAGTAGAAACAAATATCATCCGCGTACTGAATAACTTTTATAGTGTCAACAAATAAAAGTGGACTCAATATTGATCCCTACGGCAAACCGTTATATCCTGTTCTTGGCCCGTGGAGTACATTTCTGTGGTTACGAATATAAATTTTTCTGTTTAGAAACAAATTTATTAAGTTATTTGATACTTGTTTGCTGATACCCATTCTACACAATTTTGTTTTTAAAATACTCAAATCAACCACATCATATGCACCTTTTAGGTCCACAAATAGGCATAACATGTATTTGTTATCAGATAAGCATATTTGTGCATCTGTAACCATATGGGTCAATGCATCTATAGTACTACGGCCTCTCCGAAATCCATACTGTGTAGTGGGTAGGAGAGAATTGCTTTCAATAATATATATATATATATATATATATATATATATATATATATATATACATTCGGTTTTATAACGTCTTACGACGTTGTCCGACTCCCAACCGCCACTGTATTCGGTCTTGAGTTAGGTCTTCGTCCAGATTTCGAGCGCTAATCGCTTTCCTAACTCCCAGGTTCCAGCTCTGTGGTGGTCTTCCTCGTTTCCTCTTCTCTGGGGGTTGCCACATCATCGTTTTTTTAGGCAATCTTTCGTCCCCCATTCGGCTCACATGTCCATACCATATGAGCTGTTTTCTCTCAATATCCTCAACTATAGTGCCCTCTATACCCATTTGTTGTTTTATCACTTCATTCCGTATTCTGTCGGCTCTTGATATTCTCATCGATCTTCTGATGGCATCCATTTCCGTGGCTTCGACCTTTTTCTTATATTTCTCGGTTATTCTCCATGTCTCAGCTCCATAAAGTAGGCTAGTTTTAACCATTGTCTCATAGATGTTCCATTTTCTTTTCTTTGATATTTCTTTACTCCATAGAACTCCGTTCAAACATGCTATAGCTCTTCGTGCTTGTACAATTCGATGTTCTATTTCTCGTTCGTCTTTTCCACTACGGTCGAAGATGACGCCCAGGTATTTATATTCGTCACATGGATTTACTTTTTGATTGTCATCGATATCGAGTTGTTCTGCTTCAGCTCCAATTGAGAGGTATTTTGTCTTTTCTAAATTGATATTTAATCCCCATTTCTGGTATTCTTCAATTAGTTTTCTAAGCATGTATTCCATGTCGTCTTTGTCATTTGAGATCACCACCTGATCATCTGCAAACTGTAAAGTATATATGTAATCCTGATCGTTCAATTGTATACCCATTCCTTTGACTTTCCTTTTCCATTGTTTCAGAGCTGCAGAGATATAAATCTTAAACAGAGTCGGAGAGATACAACATCCTTGTCTGAGACCCTTAGTAACTGCAAATTTTTCAGCTAAGAGATTTCCGAATTTCATTTGGGAGTTTGAACCATAATATAGATCTTTGAGAGCACTAACCAATGTTTGATGTATATTTGATGTGCCCAGGACTTCCCATAGTTTATTTAGCGGGACTGTGTCATATGCCTTCTCAAGATCTACAAAAGTCATATGTAACTCTCTATTTGTCACAACTTTCTTTTCTATAATTTGTTTAAGACAGAAGATGTTATCTGTACATGAACGACCTGCTCTAAATCCTCCTTGTTCTTCGTCTTCAGACGATTGATAATCTTCCTCTATCAGGTCCCGTAGTATTCGACCGTATAGTCGACTCATTGAACTTGTGACCGATATCCCTCTATAGTTTTTACAATTTCTCCTGTCACCTTTTTTATATATTGGGGTCATATATGCTGTTTTCCATTCATCTGGTGTTGGATGTCCATTAATATATTCGTTAAATATCACCGTGATCATTCTGTGTAATTTCTCTGAGCCATTCTTTATTAATTCCGTAGTTACTCCCTCTGGTCCACTTGCTTTCCCATTCTTCATCCCTGCTATAGCTTTTTGAACTGTGTTGATATCTATGGTAATATGCTCTCCCAGAATTTCGATTCTTGATGAATTCATATCTTCTTTAAATTCGTCTCTGTTCTCATTTAATAGATGTTTGTAATAATGTGTCCAATCCTCGGGATTTATGGGATTTAGAATCACTTTCTCGTTAGTCGGCTTCTTAACAGAGTTTATAAACTTCCACGCCTCAGTGCATTGTCGTCCTCCAATATAAGATTCTATCTCTCTGCACCTTCTGTCCCATGTCTCATTTTTGGAGGTCATAATTATCTTTCTAGCTTTCTTCTTCATTTCATTGTATCGGTCTTTGTCTGCGTCATCTTTTGTATTCAACCACTTATGGTATAATCTTTTCTTTTCTGTTACCGCATTTTCGACGTCTTCATTCCACCAAAGCTTGTTACTAATTTTATTTTGTTTGATTCCTAAGACCTCCTGTGCTGTTTGATGAATACTTGATATTATGTTCTCATATATGCATTTGGTATTTGTTAGTGTTTCGTCAAGTTTGGTGTCCATTCGAGTCTTATATAGTGTACGGGTGCTCTCATGAATTAAACTGGACAGATTGTATTGAGGAAGATCAATTCTTTCTAAAAGTTGTTCGTCTTGGCTTGATGAGACACTGTCCTTTAATCTATATGGGAAAACAATTTTTGCCCTGACCATGTGGTGATCTGATCCGCATACTGCTCCTCTCATAGCTCTAATATCTCTAATGAGTATTTGTGAATTTTGTTTAACTATCATGTAATCTATTATAGACTTAAGATTCCTTGTTGGTTGAAACCATGTATATTTGTGTATGTTTTTGTGACAGTAATATCCGTTAGTTATTTTGAGTCTATTACTTTCACAGAGATTGATAAGTCTTTCTCCGTTATCATTTACGACGTCTTCTCCATAAGGTCCAATTACATTGTTGTGGCGCTTGTTTCCTGTTCTTCCATTAAAATCGCCTAATAAAAATATTTCTCGGTTATTTCCAACTCTAGTAATAACTTCGTTTAATTTTGTAAAGAATTCGTCTTTTGTGGTTACATTCTCATCCTCTGAGGGGGCATAGATTGCTAGTATTGTTGTTTTTTTATGGTGTAGGGTCATATTTACTTGCAGGATATTTTCATCTATTGCAGTCCAGCTGGTAATTTTCCTTTTAAACTTTTTGTTAATAATTACGGATACTCCTCTCTTAGCTCTTTCTTCCTTTGGTACGCCACTATACAGGTGTATGTAGTCTCCTATCATTACTGATCCAACGCCCTTCTTCTTTGTTTCAGTGAGGGTCACTATGTTGAGGCCAAGTTGTTTTTACTTCTTTGATGACCTCTTCAGTTTTATCCCTTATTCCTTGTACATTCCATGTACCTATCATCATGGTCCTTTTTCGTAGCCGTTTTCGTCTTTGTTTAGGTTTTCGTCTTAAAATATTCTAGGCGAAACTTAATCATGCGTTCAAAAGTATTGGTCAGACAAGACATTAACGATATAGGTCGATATGATGAGGGTAATTTTGGATCTTTAAATGGTTTTTTTATTAAACATATAACAATATTTTTTAAATCCTCAGCATCATAATCTTGTTTTACCCACCAGTTGTTAAAAATTTTTAAAATTATTTGTTTAACTGAAACTAGAAGATTGTGTAAAATTTTATATGTGAAACCATCCAAACCGGGAGCTGTGCTTCTGGTTTCTTGTAATGCCAAAATTAACTCTGAATAGGTAAAAGTTTTAGACATAGTATCTGAAGTAGAATAAAAATGAAATAATTTTTAGTTATTGACGTTTAAAAAGTTTTTTTTACATTTCCGAGTTATGAAATCCAAACGATTTGACTTAGAGCGAAACGGTTTGCAAATTCCTATTCCAACTTTTCATAAGCTATTGAAAAGCATTCTAATGGAAAAATACCCAAAAATACTCGATTTCTGTGCACCCCGATCAACACCCGAAAAGCTCGTACTCTGATTGGTCTGATAAACGCATTTCATTGGCTATCGAATAATCGACGTATGCAATACAATAGAATCAAAACCAGCCTGGAAGACATGCACATCTCTTAGAAAATGACATGTAGGTGTTACAATTCATTGGAGTGAGGGAGATTGATCCGAGTAGATGAGGATTACATTTATACAGTGGCGGTTCCTTCATAAGTGCACATGTGCACGTGCACTCACACAATTATTTTCATACAAACATTTATATAAATATTTAAAATTTATTATTCTATAAATAATATTTTTAATCAACTAATTAACCGTAACTGAAATCAGAAATTACAGATCCGAGCAACTTATAAGTAATAGGTAACATTTAGTTATTTTTATTCTATTTAGACATGCGGAAACTTCACGGGTTCGAGACATGAGACACAATGCCAATCCTATCAAATCAAAATTCCTATCAAAATTCTTCGCAAAGAAGGTATCAGGACTACTTTTCGACCACCCAAGAAAATCTCACAATATCTACCCTCTCTTAAGGACCCATTACCGCCCCTATCTTCCTGTGGTGTCTATTCTATTCCTTGTTCATGTGGACATGTGTATATTGGCGAAACTGGTCGTTCCGTCAAAGCTCGGATTCAAGAGCACCAAAGATGCATTCGATCAGGTCTTTTCTCCCATTCTGCAGTTGCACTGCCAAGAAACCGGTCATTCCATATTGTTCGAAAAAACCCATATTATTTCTAAGAGCCCCTTCTTTTATTCCAGGAAAATCCGCGAATCTCTAGAGATCCGAAAAAATCCACATAATATCAATCGAGAGGAACGATACTACTTGTCTCCCATCTGGAATCTCAGTCTAGAGCCGCCGTCCGGTCCCGCTACCACGATGCAGCCACATGATTGGCCAGCGCGCGCTTCTTGACGTTCGCGCCACGGAGTGTGCCGATACGTCCCGACACGACAGGTCACCGCGACTATAAATAGAGCGGTAGTGGAGTAATCGTCGGATTCACTCCCGCCTCTCGACGCGTTAGTGTTCTGAGCTGTTGGACGTGAATCCCTGTCCTAGCATTTGGTTTTCACCTCTGGCTGCGTTAAGTAGTTGAGTTACTGTGACCAAATGCCCATCTTGGTAGGTAGTATTCGCCTCTGGTTGCGTTGAGTAACTGAGTTACCGTTGCTAACTACCCATCTTCCTGTCTTTTGTTTTCTTTTTCTTTGTTCTCCTGAAGAAGCTACATACAATTGTAGCGAAACGTCGAGATGAACCTACTTTTGGGTCACTCACAAATGACACGGTTCAAACCCGGAAGACGAATAAACTATAATTCTGACTCTGGCCGTGGAAGCCTACGATTTCATTTAAACCCTGATATATTTAGAAGTCTCATAAATTTTTCCGCCGAATTGGATTTAGCTCTCAAAGACCATTTGCAGCAAGCTACTGTGTTTAAAGGAACGTCAAAAGACATTCAAAATGATTTACTCGATTGTATGCTTTCAGTGTGTCAGGCACATATCAAAAAAGAAATTGCTGCTTCAAAATTTGTTTCCATTGTGAGTGATGAAACGAGTGACATTTCAAATATAAATGGTTATAGTTTATCGTTACCCTTTACAAAACGGGACCCCTGTTGAAAGATTTTGGACTTTTTTAAAACCAAATAACCACGATGCTGTTTCCTTAGCTGGCTGCATAGAAGAATGTTTAAGTTGTGTTTTATCAAGTTCCGATAAGTTAATTTCTCAAAGCTATGACGGAGCAAGTGTTATGAGTGGAGTTCATGGGGGTGTGCAAAAACTCATTCAGGATAAATTTAGATATGCCAATTATATACATTGTTATGCGCATCAGTTAAATTTGTTAATGTCTCAGGCAACATATATATGTGTACGCATATTTTTTACTGATTTGACCGACATTACTAATTTTTTTTCAAATTTACCTCAGAGAGTTGCCATATTAGATGAAGTTGTGGGAAATGGGGTTCCGTCAGCATCTGCTACAAGATGGAATTTCAAAATTAGAACGGTGAACATGGTGTATGAAAATAGAGAAGCCGTAAGATAATGCATGGAAAGAATACAATCCACATCCATGCAATCTGGTACCATAACAAAAGCAGGTGCACTTTTAAGGTTATTGAATGATAATAAATTTGTATTTTGGTTGAAAGTTTTTCATCGTGTTATGCCTCACGTTGATATACTATATTCACATATACAAAAAACTGCTACTGATTTCGTAATCGTAAAACGATGCCTGACTACATTTGAAGAAAATATACAAAAAGAGACAATATTCACACTATAAGAGAAACCGAGTTAACAGACATTGACGATAGTCAATCTAGGAAGAAACGGAAAAAGATGACAGAAATTCTTATGTCTCCACAATTATTCAAGCTAAGGAAGTTTGCGATACTATACTATCTGAAATTAAAAGAAGGTTTTTGTTTACAGGACATTTGGAAATAGCAAAATTATTTTCAGTGGACAATTTTGAAATATACAGCACAAATTTTCCTACATTGACATTGGAATCAGCAATTACCAATTATCCCTTTTTAAATAAAAATAAATTAAGGACTGAATTGGAAATTGTTTATAGAAGATCCGATTTTAAAGAACTTTCCGGAGCAGTTCACTTACTTGAATTTTTGATTGAAAATAATTTGCAAGAAGATTTTTCTGAAATTAATTTAATTCTTCAAGTACTTGTTACGATGCCAATGACAACAGCAGAAGCAGAACGATGTTTCTCTACATTGAATATATAAGGTTCTTGAACTCCTAAGTGGAGCATAGAGCTTCGGTGAAAATGCGCCATCGGGTTCTATTTTGCGCTAAGGCATTCACCTCATTCCAAGGCTTTCCTTGGCCTCTTATCTCGTCTATGATGGATCTTCTCCAAGTTTGTACTGGGCGACCTCTTTTTCTTTTCCCTTGGGGATTCCACTCTAGGGCAGTCTTTGCGATACTGGAACTGTTTTTTCGGAGTGTCTGACCGATCCAACCCCACTTTCTGGACTTAATTTCATTTTGTACCCTCTTTTGTTCGGTCAGGTGTAGCAGATCTTCGTTTCTGATGGTCTTAGGCCAGAATATACGGAAAATTCTTCGTAGACATTGGTTAAAAAAGAACTGCAGTTTGTCTGTGAGGGTGTTTGTCACTTTCCAGGTTTCACATCTGTAGAGTAGAACAGACATGACATTTGATCGTAATATTCAAATCTTTGTCGTTGTAGTATACTCGCCAGATCTCCAAACGGGGTTGAGCGTGCTGAAAGCTTGTTGGGCTTTTCGTATCCTCATACCAATATCGTCTTCTGTACCTCCCTTTTCTGTTATGACACTTCCAAGATATGTAAAGTTTTTAACATTTTCAATCTGCATATTGTCGATAGTAAATAGGGTGTTATTCCTTGCATTTATTCTCATGGACTTGGTTTTACTAATATTGATTTTCAAACCTATTTTTTTGGCTTCCGTCGAAAGTGTTTCCAATTGGTAAGCCAGATCTTGGAATCTCTGACCTAATAGGCAGATATCGGCCGCGTATCGTACATTGAAATGTATCAAAACTTTCCTTAGAAGTACTATGGGCCTTAGAAGTACTAAGAAATTCCAAATTTTAACGAATTGGTTATTGAAGAATTTATCTCAAAAAAAGACAGGCGACTTGATTTTCAATACAGAAATTGCTTGTAACATTTAAAAACTAAATTATAATTTTAAGTTTAATAAAATACATTATTTATTGTAGTTTCTTAATAAGATCCTTTAATTTTTACAATTTGACGACACCCAAAAAACTTTTTCTTACGGAAATAGGGCTGAAGCGGATGCCTATGGTCTTATCTATTTTTATATGGTATATATAATATGTGTGCACCCCCAATACTTTACACCACTGCATTTATATATATGTAATACTAAATAAATTTTGTTAAAATATAAAATTACGTTTTTATTTTTAGAGCAAAAGTAAACACCATAAATCCTAGTTACAAAAATGGATACTGTTTCTTGCATGTAGGATATTGTGAAATATAAAGAGATAATTAGTAATAAATAAAAAACACTTACTTGAGATTTATCTTCAATTCCTCCTATAATTCTGAAACCAAATCCAGTTTCCTGTCTGTTTAACGTAACGGCAGTAGTAAGGTATTCAACATTATGTGAAGGATACCACCATTCATTTCCGTTGAACTTTTTGGCATTTTCATACGTATCTAGGGGTTCCACAATACTGGGTCTAAGATTTGAGCAATATGCACAGGAGCAATCATATCTATGAGGAATTGGATTATACAAACTAAACTTGTTATCTAATTGAGCTGAGCATTCTCCCATAGATTTATTTTGGTTTTCCACAAGTAAGTCTACATCATCTTCATGATTATCTATCAAAGACAAACGTAATCGAGATCTGTCGGGGGTAATATTGTCATAGTCACGTTTAAATATATCATTATTTGAATTCGAATTAATATCTTTAACAGACGTCTTTGATAAACCTCTTGTATCTACTAATGGAGTCTTCGGTCTACTGGGCAAAACTTCCCTAGTTTGAGTACTGTATATGTCAGCTGTGGGTGTTTTACTTCTATAAGCACTACTAAAATCTTTACCATTAAAGCGAATATCTAACTTCCTAGACTTATACCTAATAGTTGGTGTTTTTGTTGAACATCCTCTTTGAACATATATTAGAGCTTCACTATTGTAGGGGCAGTTTTTTAGGACTTGAACTACTTCATCATGTGACATATTTTGCAAAGGTATATCATTTATTTCTACAAGTATATCACCTTCTTGTAAGTTTTTACAACGTTGATGGTCAAGAATTTTTTTAACTCTTTGTCCACATGCACTATCAGCGATTGTAAACCCAAAGCCCAAATGTCCTTTCACTATCTTTACTTTAACATCTATTCTACCTACAGTAATATTTCCCATACCCTTTAAGAGATCATCTATATCATTACTAGAATCTAAAATAGTCTTATCATTAGGTGACACTTCTTCCCCCTCTACAAAATTATAATTAGTATCTACTAAACATTTTTCATTTGATACAGGCTGTATATGTGTGTCTACAGCTATAGTAGTTACTACTTCTGTGTTGGGATCATTGGGATCAAAGGGTAAGGGATACCCTCTACAAACCTCCAATGCTACAGTGGAACCTACACTTATACACTGAAATAATCTAACAATCTGATTGTGAGTGTAACCCAAAACACAAGTATCATTAACATATACTATTACATCTCCTGTTTGTAAATGTCCATCCAACCATGCTGGTCCTTTAGGCACCACAGACTTTATTTGAAGAAATTCATCAATCCCATCATCTCCTCCTACAATAGTAAAACCTAAGCCTCGAGAGGATTTCACCAGTGAAGTTTTAAAACGCTGCCCACAAAGCTCAGATGGATCTTTTGTAAATGATGTTCTGCTAACTCTAGCAGATGCCTGAGAAGCTGCCCTCTTTGCTTGTATAACAGGATTCTCATACTGAGTTCTTCTATTAACATGATCTATAAAATAGGTGCCATAATGGGGATCACTAATTTTTTCCCAACCATAGGGCAACTCATCATCCAAACAGTCTTCTAGTGTTTTCTTTTGAAACTTGGACAATCTTGGATCTAGCCAGTGTGATGTTCCAGTAGAATGGCTGTAAAAATACATAAATTATGGTAAATCACTTAAGAAACCATATTATAATGGTTAATGGAAATGGTGTAATGGTGAAATGGAAATAAAATATATTATCTTCAATAAAAACTGTAGTTAACACCATTTTTTATTGAATCAGAATAAAAATAAATGGAGCAGCATATTTTTCTACTTAAAATAGTTAAAGTAATCAGTCTTCTTGTTACTATAACAAATATCTGAGCAAATACAAAAAATATATACAGTAGACTCGCAATTATCCGAGTCTTGACTAACCGAGCCTCTGGATTACCCGAGGTAGTAATATATTGAAAAGAAAAAATTATGTAATCAATTAGCTTGATGAGCGAGATCAAGTGAAAGCGTGTGCGGTGGGTATTGGTACGCTGAAGAGATAAGTCACTAGCGAGTGTTATGGTTCAAGTCACTATGCTTCTACTGGCCCCCTCCCCACCCACTCCTCCACACGACAATTTGTGTCATCACAGCTAGCTTTTCGGTTCGTTCCACTGTAAGCTCTTACAAGTTCATTCATATCTTGTCTTTGTGTAGTTTCTACAGAACTCAAAGTGCAATATGAGTTTAAAACGTAAACGAGTTGTGGTTTCTTTAGAAACAAAAAGTGCTATATAAAACGCTTGGATAATGACTCGGTAAAGAAGGTTCGCCAAAGTAAGGAACAAACCCTATCTCCTTCTATCTTGCCATAGATTTCTGCATAGGTATAAAAAAAAAGATTCCGAGTCTGAAAGTTTATGTACATATATGTTGTATATGTAAAATGATAGTTGCATAAAATAATAAACATTGTTAGTACTTGTGTTTGCGACAGACAGATTCATTTGTAAATCTATTGCAATGGCTTCTTTTGTTCTGTCTTTTTTGCTTCAATTCTTTTTTTGCAAAAGAGTTTTTAGTTCACAGTTTTGTCTTGCATGATCATCGGCTGTAGCAAATAGGGTTAACTTAGTTTGTATTGTATCAATATTTACCGTAAATTCCTCACAGGTGCTGCAGGTGTCACACCTAGGATAGCCAAAAGACAAGTTAAAATTAGAATTAAATATTTGTCTGTACTTTTCCAGAGATACTTTATTGTTTGGATAA
The DNA here is from genome assembly GCA_918026665.1 of Diabrotica balteata. Taxonomy (NCBI): domain Eukaryota; kingdom Metazoa; phylum Arthropoda; class Insecta; order Coleoptera; family Chrysomelidae; genus Diabrotica; species Diabrotica balteata. The sequence goes on along the minus strand of OU898285.1, from coordinate 79,665,254 downwards.
GCTATTTTGTATAAAGAAAACATTTTACTTACATTAAGCTGTTGAGGTAAGTATTTTTTTTTGGATTTTGGTATCATGTAGTGTGATTTTCTAGTTTTGGGGATTTAATGTGATTAATTACAGAGGCAATTATATCATCTGGAATCTTATTAGGCTTCGAACAATGTTTTCCTCTCATGTCCAATGGTGCTACACCTGTTGTTTTTAGGATCTTTTGTAAATTGACTTCAGGTTGACCTCAGAAATAATATCTTGTATTTCACTTAAACTTATGTTTTTAAAGCACTCAAGTCTTAAACACTTACAGCCTAGTCCTAACTCATGGCTTAATAACTTCAATATTTTTCATGTCATCTTGCATGCGACCAAAACCTTTTCTTGAACAGTTTTCAATTGCTGCAGAATATTCGTTGTCAGACATTTTAAACAACACAGTACTTCAATAATAAAATAACACCAATCTAAACCAGAATAACAGAAAGCTGTAAATAAACACAGGTATGTATGTTTACAAAACATCTGAGTAACAAACAGCACTAATAGCAGAGACTCATGTGATCAGCAATCTGAACTAGGTGGACTGTATCCTTTTAACCTGCATACATAGCACCTTGATTTTTTTAGCCTAGAAGATTTATCTTTCAAAGCTGAATGGCTTGTACACCTTCACCTTTTTTGCTTAGTTAGATACCATATAATATTTTACATGAGATAAAGTACAAGAAATTAGTTTTATCTCCATAATGACAAATAATGAACCCTCATCCTTTTAGGTTTGAGCTCTTTATTTTATATCACTTAAAATGTTTTTTGCCTTCAACATTTAGACTTCTTAAATTACATATTCCTCAAGTCAGTGATTAAATTGGAAAGTAGTTTTAAAATAAAATAACCATAATATAAATTTTTTATCCAAGTACACAGAAATTAACGCCAATGTGATACATGTCCATTTTGAGCAGCAAATATGACACAAATGTTACAAAATATCCAACTTAAGGTTATTAAAAATTAAGATGTGGATCTATAAGGATATATCTTTAATAAAGCAGTCTATAGAAATTATATTTGTAGAAACATAAAACCAAAACAAAAAATAACAGAGTTGAAGGTAAGGGAATATTTGCAGTCCCTAACGAAGCCAAAGAACTAAATTCCAAGAAATATTGATAACCATTCTGAGTTATTCTAGGTCTTCCATTGGTACACAAAATCTTTTTTTAAGAGTGAGAAATAACACTATTTGTAGTGAAGAATTTTTACAAAATATATGTAGGTACTACTGTTCTCTCCCTAGCACTAAGAAATTTATAAACAAATAATGTAGGATCAGCCATAATGAAATTGAATAATTTAGACATTAGATTATATGGACTAATGTTGACTTTACACTACATGATTTTATCATATGAGATTTGTTATGATTCCTCGTTTCTATGATGTTTTAAAAAATCATGTTTACACTGAATAAGTTATGATTTATGGTATGAGTGACAATGAGGTTTTATTGATTTTTCTTTTTGTTTATGGTCATAGAGATATTAGACACAGTATAGGTAACAACTAGTAGATTTTTAAACTATTATAATGGAAAATAAATCTTTGCTTGCATTGGCTTCCGAATTTTAATAATAATATGCCGGCAACAACTGCGTACAGCTAATAGTAAGAAGAAAAGATCAGACGCCTTTGGGCTCGCAGGTGGCTCTTACAAAGAAATAAAGGACGGGGTATATCAAATTTAGTGTTGATATTATAACAAATTAAAAATAATTAATAAAGAAACTAAACTAAAATTATGACTAAGATGACTATAGAACACTAAACTAAAGAATAAAATAAACTAAATAAATAATAAAAGAAAAATACGACAAAAAGATGAATCAGATATAAATTGCTGCTTAGAAAATTTTTACCATATTTTATATGATGCCATCAATATGTTTGTTCCTATCAAACGGTTTAAATCATTAAACTTTCCAGTTTGGTTTTCGCGAGAATTAATTGAGCTTGTCATACAGAAAAAAATAGCTCACAAGAATTTTAAAGGAAAGAAGATGTGTGAGAGGTGAAATTATTCCATCAATTAGAAATTATATGATAAACCCAAGAATTTCTATATACCAGATCCACACAATCTGGTATTTTTCAGTTTTTTAATTAGCAATTCATATAATTAGTCTTGGGTAAATAATTATAAAACCATTATTTTGTTATGCCAGTATGGCATAAAATGAAACAGACACTAACGAATAACCCACAGTTGAGGGTTGACATTACATAAACTTAAAGCTAAAATAAACGACATTTGAAATAGATTTATACCTGACGAGTGCAAATCCTTAGTTGAGTCAATGCCCAACCATCAGAATGTATGACTATTAAGTGTGATGCTACTCTGTTTTGTTTTGTGTTGTATCCTTTGTACCTGTACTAGTAGTAATTAAATAATTACATATTACATTGCAAAAAATTATTAAAAAAAATGTCAACTATCTGAATTATGTGTGTATTTTAGTTTCTCCCAATATGTAGTTGTTAGGGCTGGTAGATAAACAGGAAAAAGCCCAAAACAATTCACTCATTCCCAACACTGATTTGTTATCAACAACACTTCAATCTAGTATCTAAATTAGTCAAATTTATTATTTTACTCACTTTTCTCAAATTTGTAAGAATCACAAAGAACCAGTGTATTTCCCAAATCTTTTAAAAGCAAAGACAAGAAAAAATTTATACTATTAATAAATCATTCTGCGATCTAAAGAATGTACTAGAAACTAGACACTCTAAAAAGTTGAGAGCTTTTACAGAGCTAAATACACAGTTTTATAATGATTTTATGCAAAAGTCTGCAAGTACCTGGATAATTGTGGTGTACTAAACATTTTTCTAAACCTACCTTTAAAAAAACTAAAAAAAGAATACAGTGGAGAGGGTAAACTAACATTTCTATTCATACCAAAGAAGCAAATGAAGGGGAAAAACAACCCACTCACTCACAACGTTTCTCTGTTGCAATTCATTTTAGTGTCTAAATTTGTAAAATTAATTTTTTGACAGTTGAACTTTTAAATTATATTATTCATAAATTCTTCTGCATTTTGTAATTGTAGTACCTGTAGTATCATAAACTTTTTCTTAATACATTAAATGTGCTCCTACTATTATTTAATTAAAAAATAAGCTTAATTTAAATGACTTACTCAATAAAATACACCTCTCCACTTTCTGTGTAAGCTTTTTCCCATTTTGGAGGAAGTGGGCCCAGTGAGTCTGTGTTATCATTATTATTGGTTTGGTTAAAATTATTTACTTCTTCTTCAAAATAATTGGTATCTCCTGGGTGTACCGTATCATCCGTTTCAACTCTCAAAGGCTGAGAAAGGGGATTTTGCTCCTTTGTGTGACTCATTCCAAAGGTTTCATAAGAACTAGGATTACTTTCACCCATGTATCCACAAATATTTTATAATGTTGAAAAATATCATTTTATTGTGTTATTATTGTTTTAATTCTCCTACATTAGACTTCAACATAATTAGTGACATATATAGAGAAGAAAAACTGAAGAATATCACTGACACATTCAGGAAGTGCAAACTTAAGGTCATAAGCTTTAAAAAAACATTACTGAAAATATTTCACGAGTATTCTAAAATATTTAGTGTACCTATTTTTTACTTAATTATTTTACATCCCATTTAAATTATTTAATTTCTATTTTAAGATTCATACATCCAGTTGTAAAACAACACCTAAAAAAAATAAACAAAAATATTATATATAATTGACGTTGACATCGTTGACACCCAAAATTAAACAAACTTAGGCTGTGTTAAGTTTATGTCAAGGCTTTCATAATAAAATATAATAATTTGATCATTATTACACAAAACATTTAAGTGCAAAAATGTTTAGTATTCACTACAGTAAAAAATATTTTTAAAAATAATTTTGATAAATTAATTAAACGCACAGTTTACATATTATTGGATATTAATTTCGGCGAAATTAACACACCTCTAGATCTTCTAAATTGACTTTGACACTATTGACAGTTACATAAAATAAAAAACATTTAATATTCTATTCTGTTCAAAGTTGACAAGAAAGTTAAAATTATGCTGATATAGTTAAAATAAAATATCTGATTATATAATTATAATTCAGAAAGACTTTTGCAATATTTATATTTATCAATAAAATGAAGTACAACGACAGAGAGCTGATTACATTTGGAGAGAATAAAGCAGATTTAGAAGGTGTTTTACATCACATGAAACCCCAGGGAAACGACTGGTTAGACTGGTATCAACGTCCATATTTTAAAGAAAGATACTTTAAATTAATGTCTAATGTATTGTTTTACTACAAGGTAGGAGAAGACGAACCTATAGGTATTTTAATATTAGAAAATGCGCAAGTGTCATATGAGAGGCCCCACAAGGGAATACCTTTTGCGTTTTCAATAACATTTAAAGTGAATGACAGACTTAAAGATGAGGATGCTAAACATATTTTTTCCTGTAGATGTGATAGTGATGTTAGCAAATGGGTATCAGCTTTAAAAATGGCATCATATGAATATTGGAGATCTCAATATGTAATTTTAAAGACCAAAATCAGTATGAGAACGGGGAAGGATCCAGTGCTAGAATACATTAAGAGTAAAGATTGTGTGGTGAAACATACTGAAGTAAAAAAAACTAAAGTAAAAGAAAAGTCAAAAGAAAAGCAATCTACTTTTCATAGTCATGTTGATTTAAATGGTTTTAGTGAACCCACGACTTTGTCAGTTCAAAATGGTGCTGGTAATGGTGTTGAGGTTACAGTGGATAATTTAATATCTTTTTAGAGATATTTAATTTTTGAAAATTTAGTGTTATAACAGTGTTACCAAAAAAATAATATTAAGATGTACCGTTGTGCCTGGTATACTATTTGTAGTCTCTTTGGGGCTTTGATCTATCTCTTACACCATTAATGAGTTTTTTGTATTGGATTTCATGATTATAATTTCAATTTTCAAATTTAGTCCATGAGACTAACAAAGTCTCCAGTGTCAACAATGTTGTTTCTATTTTAGCCTCTTCAGTATTTATGTAGATTAATAATAACTTTTTACAATTATACAAATTTATTTTATAGAAAATTCATAAATTTCTTACAGATATTTCTGTACCCTGGGTTCAAAATTGGTCAACTCCATTTTTACTACAATGGAGATAAATATGTTTATGTGACAAACACAATAGACTGGCATTTTGTGATACATTAATATTTTCATACGAATATAGGAGTTTAATTTCTTAAAGAACAACATTGATTTTATCGTTTGAATACATTAATACACAGAAAATGCTACTAATAGATTGGATTTGACCAGTTTTGAAAATTTTGTACTAAATGTCAGAGGATTTGACCCCTTTTGAAAATTACAATAATGGATTTGCCTAAATCTGAAACTAAACAAAATGCCACTGTAAACAGGTACGGATTCTGTCATTTCTGAAACTATGGTATCATGCTCATACTTTCAGATTCATTAGTAGGATTATTAAATAAATGCAAAGTTGTATTACAAAAATTTATTGAATTAAAAAAAATCAACATTTAGATGATAAATATCAAACTCTTATACTTTCGTCGTTTTGATGATCACAACAAGGTTCATCTTCTTCAAGGACCTCTGTCGAAGTAGTGTCATTGATAATGTTTAAATAAAATGCTAATTTTGTGTTTTCGACTTCTCTATCAATCCAGTCCGCTCCATAATGTTTCTCTAAAAGCTTTTTAACATCTGCAATTTTAGCAGCATTAACTGAAACTCCAGGTGTTAGTCTTTTTGGTGTAAATGAAGATAATGTTACACATTTTTTTAAAAGACTTCGAGCGTTGCTAATATCGGACTTATAAAACTCTTCGCCAGACACCAATACAGATTTGCGAGATGTGTAACAGTAAATCTTTTACATTTTGTTATTTGGAAATGAAAATTTTGGGTGTTGTTAAGAGCAGACTTCGCCATATCTTTAAAATCTTGTATAGATATATTTGTGACATCATACGTTGTCACAGTTTCTTGAAAAACTTTCACATACTCGTCTGGAGATATAATGGTCTCCATCTTTTTTAATTTTTTTTTCTATAACTCCAAACACCCTGTCAGGGGGAAGATACGAATGCCCCGTTACTGGAAATATCAACTCTATCTTGTCAATTTCATCAGGAGCTTCTGTACTCAACCAGTTCATGCACATTGTTAAGATAATGGAATTTTTATTTTGCCCCCCACATCCGTCAGAGGCAAGACGCAAAACTTTTATTCCCTGCAAATTAACATTTTTTAAAAAGTGATAAACACAGCTTGCTATCTCGTTAGAACCTTTTTTGTGTTGGTTTTCTGTCCAGTGGAAAACATGAGTATTTTCTTTACTAAAGTGGTCTTTACTACTACCTTCCACAATGGTAAAGTTATAAATATATAATTGGCGTGAGTAATATGCAGACTGGTCTGGAACTTTGGGAAGAACTTGGTTTTTCTGGCAGTCAAACGTTATTGTTTTCATATCCGGCTTCTTCTCATTTAATAATTGATAAAAAGCTTTTGCCCTTAATTTATGGACTCGATTTTCCACAATTAAATTTGTCTTTTCTTGTGCACTTTGCTAAGACTTAATTTTTCCATCCAGCTCCAAACACTTAGAACATACATCTGTTCTGGAACTTCCAAATCCAAATTAAACTTTGTATTGAATATATGACGGAAATATGAGAGCTTACAAAGAGTGTTTGGATATGACTCTTTGTACATCCTATACATTTTGGAGATATTGAGTTCAGAAGGTAAATACTTTCGAATCAGTTTTGCTGTATTGTAATGAGATTCAACACATTTAAAAGTTTTAATAAATTGTATTATATTACCTTTCATACTTTGAAACTTTGTTGTTTTTCTATCACCACCTCTAGTTTCAGTATGCATTTCTCCGGTACGATGATAACGATGAAGGACACCCCTTATTCGCCCTTTCTTTATCAAAAGTATTTTTAAAAATGTACTTCTGCATACGGGTATAATTTGTGCTTCGCAAGTTCTGACAGAATACGTAAATGATAATAATCGTTCATTACCATGTCCATTCACAATACGTTTTCGTTGAATTGGAATTGCCTTGCAATATTTAACAATGAAATTGTCTTGATAACTTTTCGTTTTTTGTGCATAAAAAGCATCATGAAATTGTTTTATATCGCGCATCGTAAGCTTCTGACAAGAGTATGCCTTAGAATTGTGTTTACAAGTTATCTGTTCTGGCAATGATGAGGCAGAGTATCTGTAAGAAAAAAAAAAAAAAGAATAAATAATTGAAACCGGAGAGATTCCATTATTATAGCATAATAGACATTATTTTAAAGATGATTTTTTTAAAAAAAATTAAAGGGAAAGTCCCAGTGGTTGTATATACCACAGTTTAAACAACTTACAATGAAGTAAAAAACTTCCGTTTGTAAAATGGTACACATTTAGTAAAAACTTTTAAAAAGTCATCCAAGTGGATTAAAAAGCAAAATCAGGACGCTTTCGAAATTATCAGTTCATCTTCAGTGACATTCTGAAAAGTATGTGAAACTATAGCCAACTAGTTGATATATGGTCGTCAGAATTACATAATTAATTACTATTCTATATAGTTACAATGCGACACAATGTCAATGTTAATGGATTATATTTTAACATAAAAGCAGCATGGCTTCTCTGCTCGTATAACTTAAAGGGTTATTGCAGTTGAGATGACACAAACCAACTGATGTGACTAAGTTAAGATTGTTACTTACTTATTCACGTCAGTTGGTTTGTGTCATCTCAACGGCAATAATTTGATTTTTCAAGTGCTACACTTACTGAAGCACAAATATTTTCTACCTATCCAAGAAAAAAAAAAAAAAACAAAAACAAACATAACATAAAAACAAATATCTGTTTACACTGTTTTAGTATATCCCTAAATCAGTCTGTTTTAATGCAATAAATTATGCCCATAAACAAGTTTCAGGGAGAGGATTCACTCCCCGCCTCTCGACGCGTTAGTGTTCTGAGCTGTTGGACGTGAATCCCTGTCCTGGCATTTGGTTTTCACCTCTGGCTGCGTTAAGTAGTTGAGTTACTGTGACCAAATGCCCATCTTGGTAGTTAGTATTCGCCTCTGGTTGCGTTGAGTAACTGAGTTACCGTTGCTAACTACCCATCTTCCTGTCTTTTGATTTCTTTTTCTTTTGTTCTGAAGAAGCTACATACAATTGTAGCGAAACGTCGAGATGAACCCACTTTTGGGTCACTCACAAATGACACGGTCCAAACCCGGAAGACGAATAAACTATAATACTTCTGAGTAGTTATGAAGTTAGCCCAGTTTATACAGCATCGAGATTGGCACATATACCACTTTTAATCACTAAAAATATTTTTTCGATTTTTGGCACTTAGCCCGGTTTTTACTTATGTGATACAGTTATCAATGACAAGAAAACATAGTTGACGGTAGAGAGTAGGACAATGTGTCCACAAGACAGTTTATATATAATGAAATGCTCATATAGACAGATGTAGAATTAAATACAGATTTAACAGATGAAGGTGTAAAACATACCAAATATGAGGGCAACACCAAATGTAAAGTGTTTCTTACATACATATACTCAAATCTATACACCAAAACTAATAGTATGATAAAATGTTTTAGTCCCAACCAAGTAGACAATTTATTTTGTTTTTTAAATATTTTGTACAAATTTTGTATTATATGTAATAAAGTGAAATAACAGAAGTTGAATTAGTGTTTTTAATAGAAAATAATTGCGCCTTTCCTTATCTTCCATTTTCTCCATATTTTTCTATATGTTACTCTATCTTATACTGCACTATTCAAAGTTGTCATTTTATTTGTTGTAGTAGGGGAACATTTTTTAATTATAGCATCTTAAATGTGTATGCCCTTACAGAGGAAAAGGCAAACGATGTCAAAGAAAAATTCTATGAAGAACTAGAAGCTGCATACCATTCATGCTCAAATAATGAAATCAAAATTATTTAGGTATGGTGATCTCAACGCAAAAATAGGAAAATAGCAACTATAAGTCAGCATAGCCTTCATGAGGTATCCAATGACAATGGCATCAGACTAATAAATCTAGCAACTTCCATTGACAACAAGGTCATTGCCAGTACATGCTTCCAGCGAAAAAATATTCATAAGGGAATGTGGAGATCTCCAAATGGGGTTACAGTAAACTTGATCGATCATGTTGTTATTGACTCTAGACATTACTCAGACGTAATAAACGTATGCAGCAGACGAGGGGCAAATGCAGACTCGGATCACTACCTAGTGGAAAGTAGAATAAGAGCCAGAATCTCAAACATTAAAAAAGAAAAGGGATCCAAAATTGAAAAATATGAAATAAAAAAACTTAGCAGACAACAGCAAAAATGCATAATACAAAGAATGTATAAAGGAAGGCTAGAAACCAGACAAAAGCACGAGGATATAAACAATGGGAAGCGTGTAAAAACATCATACAAGACGCGGCCAAAGAGACCTGAGAAAAAATAGAAAAAGAACTCCAAGAAATGGACGAACTAAACCAGAAACCAGAAAGGTCTACCAATACCTACAAAAGTAGAAAAGAATTTAAACTAATAACAATGATGTGCAGAGACAAAGAAAGAGATATAGTAACTCAACAGAGTGAAATACTACAAAGATGGACAGAATTCTTCAAAGAAAAGTTTGAAATAAACGAAGATCCACTATATGATGTAATTATACTGGATCAAACAGATACCAGAGAAACAACCCTCCCTTCAGTAGCTGAAATGCAAGAAGCAGTTACCAGACTGAAAAACAAGTCACCTAGATTAGACAACATAAGCGCAGAATTAATAAACGAAGACGGAGACTTTAAAAATATGATTGAGACCATATGCGGAACAAATAGCTGGGAGATGATAGGGAGGATGATTTTTTCCAAATTTTTATGAAAAAAAAAATATTTTTTTTTTATGTTTTGGTACAAGCACTCGGTCAGCTTATTACAAAAATGTGTCCTAGTCTGATCCGCTAACCCAAATTTGCCCGGAAAGAGAAAAAATCGAATTAAAAATTCTCCACTTTTTCAGCAAATATAGACCTCCAAATGAAAATTTATCTCACGAACCGTTGGATGTTGGAAAATTCTGAGCATGGCAGAAGAACGAGCAGTCAATTTTATGTAAGAAATGTCCACTCGCTTGACTCTCGGACCAAAACTGACGCCAATATAGCCGAAAAACGAAATTTGAAAAAAATCCAAGGGTATCCCCTTGGATAATTTTTTCCAAATTTTTTATAAAAAAAATAATTTTTTTTTATATGTTTTGGTACAAGCACTCGGTCCAGCTTATTACAAAAATGTGTCTTAGTCTGATCCGCTAATTCAAATTTGCCGGGAAAGGGAAAAAATCGAATTAAAAATTCTCCACTTTTTCTGCAAATATAGACCTCCAAATGAAAATTTTTCTCACGAACCGTTAGATGTAGGAAAATACCGAGCATGGCAGAAGAACTAGCGGTCAATTTTATGTAAGAAATGTCCACTCGCTTGACTCTCGGACCAAAACTGACGCCAAGATAGCCGAAAAACGAAATTTGAAAAAAGTCCAAGGGTACCCCCTTGGATGATTTTTTCCCAATTTTTATGAAAAAAATTTTTTTTTTTATATGTTCTGGTACAAGCACTCGGTCCAGCTTATTACAAAAATGTGTCTTAGTCTGATCCGCTAACCCAAATTTGCCGGGAAAGAGAAAAAATCGAATTAAAAATTCTCCACTTTTTCTGCAAATATAGACCTCCAAATGAAAATTTTTCTCACGAACTAGATGTAGGAAAATTCTGAGCATGGCAGAAGAACGAGCGGTTAATTTTATGAAAGAAATGTCTACCCTCTTGACTCTCGGACGAAAATTGACGCCAGTATAGTCGAATAACCAAATTTGAAAAAAAATCCAAGGGTACCCTCTTTGATGATATAAAAATTTTTTTTTTATGTTTTGGTACATGCATTCGGTCCAGATTATTACAAAAATGTGTATTAGTCTGATCTGCTAACCCAATATTGCCGGAAAAGAGAAAAAATCGAATTAAAAATTCTCAAGTTTTTCATCAGATATACAGACCTCCAAATGAAAATTTATCTCACGAACCGTTGGATGTTGGAAAATTCTGAGCATGGCAGAAGAACGAGCGGTCAATTTTATGTAAGAAATGTTCACTGGCTTGACTCTCGGACCAAAACTGACGCCAATATAGCCGAACAACGAAATTTGAAAAAAATCCAAGGGTACCCCCTTGGATAATTTTTTCCAAATTTTTATGAAAAAAGAAATTTTTTTTTTATATGTTTTGGTACAAGCACTCGGTCCAGTGTCTTAGTCTGATCCGCTAACCCAAATTTGTAGGGAAAGAGAAAAAATCGAATTAAAAATTCTCCACTTTTTCTGCAAATATAGACCTCCAAATGAAAATTTTTCTCACGAACCGTTAGATGTAGGAAAATTCTGAGCATGGCAGAAGAACGAGCCTTTAATTTTATGTAAGAAACGTCTACCCTCTTGACTATCGGACGAAAATTGACGCCAGTATAGACTGCAGGCAAACGCAGTCCAGGACGAAGAAGAACCTCATGGTCGAAGAACTTGCGAGATTGGTATGGTGTAGATACAAGCATGCTAATGTAGATGGTAACCAACGTTCTGAAAGGACATGGTACATGAAGAAGAAGATAGTCGAATAAACAAAATTGAAAAAAAATCCAAGGGTACCCTCTTTGATGATATACAAATTTTTTTTTATGTTTTGGTACATGCATTCGGTCCACATTATTACAAAAATGTGTATTAGTCTGATCCGCTAACCCAAAATTGCCGGAAAAGAGAAAAAATCGAATTAAAATTTCTCAAGTTTTTCATCAGATATACAGACCTCCAAATGAAAATTTTTCTCACAAACCGTTAGTTGTAGGAAAATTCTGATTATGGCAAAAGAACGAGCGGTCAATTTTATGTAAGAAATATCTACCCGCTTGACTCTCGGACGAAAATTGACGCCAATATAGCCGAATAACCAAATTTTGAAAAAACATCCAAGGTACCCCTTTTGATGATTTTTTCCAAATTTTTGTAAAAAAAATTTTTTTTTATGTTTTTGTGCATGCATTCGGTCCAGATTATTAAAAAAATGTGTATTAGTCTGATCCGCTACCCCAAAATTGCCGGAAAAGAGAAAAAATCGAATTAAAAATTCTCAAGTTTTTCATCCGATATACAGACCTCAAATGAAAATTTGTCTCACGAACCGTTAGTTGTAGGAAAATTCTGATTATGGCAGAAGAACGAGCGGTCAATTTTATGTAAGAAATGTCTACCCTCTTGACTCTCGGACGAAAATTGACGCCAATATAGCCGAATAACGAAATTTGAAAAAACATCCAAGGGTACCCCCTTTTAAGATTTTTTCCAAGATTTTGTAAAAAACAAATTTTTTTTTATGTTTTTGTGCATGCATTCGGTCCAGATTATTACAAAAATGTGTATTAGTCTGATACGCTAACCCAAAATTGCCGGAAAAGAGAAAAAATCGAATTAAAAATTCTCAAGTTTTTCATCCGATATACAGACCTACAAATGAAAATTTTTCTCACGAACCGTTAGTTGTAGGAAAATTCTGAGTATGGCAAAAGAACGAGCGGTCAATTTTATGTAAGAAATATCTACCCGCTTGACTCTCGGACGAAAATTGACGCCAATATAGCCGAATAACCAAATTTGAAAAAACATCCAAGGGTACCCCTTTTGATGATTTTTTCCAAATTTTTGTAAAAAAAATTTTTTTTTATGTTTTTGTGCATGCATTCGGTCCAGATTATTAAAAAAATGTGTATTAGTCTGATCCGCTAACCCAAAATTGCCGGAAAAGAGAAAAAATCGAATTAAAAATTCTCAAGTTTTTCATCCGATATACAGACCTCCAAATGAAAATTTGTCTCACGAACCGTTAGTTGTAGGAAAATTCTGAGTATGGCGAAAGAACGAATGGTCAATTTTATGTAAAAAATGTCTATCCGCTTGACTCTCGGACGAAAATTGACGCCAATATAACCGAATAACGAAATTTGAAAAAAATCAAAGGGTACCCACTTGGATGAATTTTTCCAAATTTTTATGAAAAAAAAATTGTTTTTATATGTTCTGGTACAAGCACTCGGTCTAGCTTATTACAAAAATGTGTCTTAGTCTGATCCGCTAACCCAAATTTGTAGGGAAAGAGAACAAATCGAATTAAAAATTCTCAAGTTTTTCATCCGATATACAGACCTCCAAATGAAAATTTTTCTCACGAAGTGTTAGTTGTAGAAAATTCTGAGTATGGCAAAAGAACGACGGTCAATTCTATGTAAGAAATGTCTACCCGCTTGACTCTCGGACGAAAATTGACGCCAATATAGCCGAATATCGAAATTTGAAAAAAATCCAAGGGTACCCCCTTTGATGATTTTTTCCAAATTTTTGTAAAAAAAAAATTTTTTTTATTATGTTCTGGTGCATGCATTCGGTCCAGATTATTACAAAAATGTGTATTAGTCTGATCCGCTAACCCAAAATTGCCGGAAAAGAGAAAAAATCGAATTACAAATTCTCCAGTTTTTCATCCGATATACAGACCTACCAAATGAAAATTTTTCTCGCGAACCGTTAGTGTAGGAAAATTCTGAGTATGGCAAAAGAACGAGCGGTCAATTTTATGTAAGAAATGTCTACCCGCTTGACTCTCGGACGAAAATTGACGCCAATATAGCCGAATAACGAAATTGAAAAAACATCCAAGGGTATCCCCTTTGATGATTTTTTCCAAATTTTTGTAAAAAAAAAATTTTTCTTTTATGTTTTGGTGCATGCATTCGTCCACATTATTACAAAAATGTGTATAAGTCTGATCCGCTAACCCAAAATTGCCGGATAAGAGAAAAAATCGAATAAAAATTCTCAAGTTTTTCATCCGATATACAGACCTACAAATGAAAATTTTTCTCACGAACCGTTAGGTGTAGGAAAGTTCTGGGTATGGCAAAAGAACGAGCGGTCAATTTTATGTAAGAAATGTCTAGCCCCTTGACTCTCGGACGAAAATTGACGCCAATATAGCCGAATAACGAAATTTGAAAAAACATCCAAGGGTACCCCTTTTGATGATTTTTTCCAAATTTTTGTAAAAAAAATTTTTTTTTTATGTTTTTGTGCATGCATTCGGTCCAGATTATTAAAAAAATGTGTATTAGTCTGATCCGCTACCCCAAAATTGCCGGAAAAGAGAAAAAATCGAATTAAAAATTCTCAAGTTTTTCATCCGATATACAGACCTACAAATGAAAATTTTCTCACGAACCGTTAGCTGTAGGAAAATTCTGAGTATGGCGAAAGAACGAACGGTCAATTGTATGTGAAAAATGTCTATCCGCTTGACTCTCGGACGAAAATTGACGCCAATATAACCGAATAACGAAATTTGAAAAAAATCAAAGGGTACCCACTTGGATGAATTTTTCCAAATTTTTATGAAAAAAAAAAATTTTTTTTATATGTTCTGGTACCTACAAGCACTCGGTCCAGCTTATTACAAAAATGTGTCTTAGCCTGATCCGCTAACCCCAAATTGTAGGAAACAGAAAAAATCGAATTAAAAATTCTCAAGTTTTTCATCCGATATACAGACCTCCAAATGAAAATTTTTCTCACGAAGTGTTAGTTGTAGGAAAATTCTGAGTATGGCAAAAGAACGAGCGGTCAATTTTATGTAAGAAATGTCTACCCGCTTGACTCTCGAACGAAAATTGACGCCAATATGCCGAATAACGAAATTTGAAAAAACATCCAAGGTACCCCACTTTGATGATTTTTTCCAAATTTTGTAAAAAAAATTTTTTTTTTATGTTTTGTGCATGCATTCGGTCCACATTATTACAAAAATGTGTATAGGTCTGATCCGCTAACCCAAAATTGCCGGATAAGAGAAAAAATCGAATTAAAAATTCTCAAGTTTTTCATCCGATATACAGACCTACAAATGAAAATTTTTCTCACGAACCGTTAGTTGTAGGAAAATTCTGAGTACGGCAAAAGAACGAGCGGTCAATTTTATGTAAGAATGTCTACCCGCTTGACTCTCGGACGAAAATTGACGCCAATATAGCCGAATAACGAAATTTGAAAAAACATCCAAGGGTACCCCCTTTGATGATTTTTTCCAAATTTTTGTAAAAAAAAAATTTTTTTATTATGTTCTGGTGCATGCATTTGGTCCAGATTATTACAAAAATGTGTATTAGTCTGATCCGCTAACCCAAAATTGCCGGAAAAGAGAAAAAATCGAATTACAAATTCTCCAGTTTTTCATCCGATATACAGACCTCCAAATGAAAATTTTTCTCGCGAACCGTTAGGTGTAGGAAAATTCTGAGTATGGCAAAAGAACGAGCGGTCAATTTTATGTAAGAAATGTCTACCCGCTTGACTCTCGGACGAAAGTTGACGCCAATATAGCCGAATAACGAAATTTGAAAAAACATCCAAGGGTACCCCCTTTGATGATTTTTTCCAAATTTTTGTAAAAAAAAATTTTTCTTTTATGTTTTGGTGCATGCATTCGGTCCACATTATTACAAAAATGTGTATAAGTCTGATCCGCTACCCAAAATTGCCGATAAGAAAAAAATCGAATTAAAAATTCTCAAGTTTTTCATCCGATATACAGACCTACAAATGAAAATTTTTCTCACGAACCGTTAGTTGTAGGAAAATTCTGAGTATGGTAAAGAACGAGCGGTCAATTTTATGTAAGAAATCTACCCGCTTGACTCTCGACGAAAATTGACGCCAATATAGCCGAATAACGAAATTTGAAAAAACATCCAAGGGTACCCCTTTTGATGATTTTTTCCAAATTTTTGTAAAAAAAAATTTTTTTTTATGTTTTTGTGCATGCATTCGGTCCAATTATTACAAAAATGTGTATTAGTCTGATCCGCTACCCCAAATTGCCGGAAAAGAGAAAAAATCGAATTAAAAATTCTCAAGTTTTTCATCCGATATACAGACCTCCAAATGAAAATTTTTCACACGAACCGTTAGATGTAGGAAAATTCTGAGTATGGC